>VDFB02097636.1:135486-267187 GCA_007258455.2 Sequoia sempervirens
GAATTGAAAATTCAAAATGTACCTGAAACTGAGGAGAGCTCAAGTAGTTCTGAAAGTTCTGAAGAAGAAGAACAACCTCATCCTCAGCCTGTGAGGAGGTCAACACATGAAAGAAAGCAACCTGATAGGTATGGATTCTCTATGTTAGATTCTACTTGTGCCTATGCTTTAATGTCTAGCACTGATGAGCCTAGGACTATGAAAGAGGCATTAAGAATGTTTGATTCAAACTTTTGGTTGGAAGCCATGAATGAAGAAATGGCATCATTAGAAAAGAATGATACTTGGAATTTGGTGCCCTTGCCTGAAGGCAGAAAAGATGTGGGCTAGAAATAGGTATTTAAAAAGAAAATAGGTCTAGATGGCAATGTGGAAAAGTATAAGGCGAGGTTGGTTGTGAAGGGTTATTCCCAGGTAGAGGGAATTGATTATGGATAATTTTTTTCTCCTATAGCTAAGCTAACATCTATCAGATTTCTTTTGTAATTTGCAGTAGCATATGACTTAGAGATTGAACAAATGGATGTGAAGACAATATTTCTTCATGGTGACCTTGAAGAAGAAATATATATGTCTCAGCCAGAGCACTTTGTGGAAAAAGGTAAAGAAAATCTAGTTTGCAAGTTTAAAAAATATCTATATGGATTCAAACAATCTCCTAGAATGTGCTACCAGAAGTTTGAAACATTTTTATTTTTCATTGGGATTTGTAAGATTGAATTCTTATCCTTGTGTGTATTACAAAGCTAAAAATGATCGTGTTCTTATTATTGCTCTCTATGTTGATGATATGTTGTTCATAGGCAATAGTAAGTTAATGATTTGTGATCTAAAATCTCAACTATCTACAAAGTTTGAAATGAAAGATCTTGGTACTGCTAGATATATTCTGGGAATGGAAATAACCAGGGATAAGAAGAGAAGAAAACTTTGGCTCAATTAGAGTAAGTATATTAATATTGTTCTCAAGAGATTTTGCATGACTGATTGCAAGTAGCTAGTTGTTCCAGTTTTACAAGGAACAAAGCTATCTGTTGAAGACTATCCAAAATCTCCTACTAAGATGGAGGACATGACCAAAGTGCCTTATGCTAGTGTAGTTGGTAGTTTAATGTATGCAATGGTATGTACAAGGCTAGACATTGCCCAAGCAGTGGGAGTACTAAGTCGTTTTATGGAAAATCCTGGAAGGACACATTAGGATGTTGTGAAAAGGGTGTTTAAATATTTGAAGGGAACTTCAAAATATGCTTTGTGTTATCATGGGAATTTGGTTGAATCACAGAGGACTCTCAATATTCAAGGCTATGTGGATTTTGATTGGGCAGGGGACATTGATAATAGAATATCCACCAATGGATATATTTTCATGATGAATGGTGGTGCAGTTAGTTGGATGAGTAAGGGATAGGCTATAGTCACTTTGTCCACTACAGAGGAAAAATAAATGGCAGCAACACACTCCTATAAAGAAGAAATTTGGTTAAAACATTTGTGTTCTAACATTAGGTTTGATGCAAGGAAAATTAAAATTTGTTGTGACAGTCAGAGTGCTATTTGTTTGGACAAAAATCCTACTTTCCATGTCAAGATGAAACATATTGATGTGCAATATCATTTTGTTTGAGATATGGTGGAGGATGGAAAGGTCTCTTTAGAAAAAGTGCATAATTTGGAAAATGTTGCAGATGCATTGACAAAACCAGTCAGCACATAAAAGTTTAGGTGGTGTGCCAGTTCAATGGGCCTCAGTGCCCATGAATTTTAGTAGTTTTATTGTTGTCTAGAGGTGTTAGTAAGATCTTTGTGAAGTGGGAGATTGTTGGAAAATGTGCCTCAAACTTACTGACATGAAACTCCTTAAAGGAAAAAGTCAGTGAGACCCTCTTGAATTCTTACTGACTAGCAGCTGTGTTTTAAACATTTGAAGTGCTTAGGTCACCGAGACTTTGGTTCTGTCTTTCTGACGAGAGTCATCAGCAAGACATGTCGATCACTATGAAACTTCCATCTCTTTCCGCCTGCATAGATCTCCTACTGATGAGTTGGTTTCTAATGGTTATCGAGGAGACTCATGGCAACAGAAGTCATCAGAGAGAGGCATGAACATTCAGAATGACTCATTCTGACAGAGTATGTATCGCTGAGGTTTTTCACATAGGCAACAGATGACATCAGGAAGAATCTTGGCTAACAAGTTTGCATTTGGTAAAAACTCTTTTCGATGGATGCAATCTCACCAATAGGCTAGTGCATTCGATATGAAATCTTGGTGATAATGTTTTTCCCTTCGACTATTCTATGCTTGATATAGGTCTCACCGATAGCGATGGTCTTGCCGATAGAGCTACATGAGTTGAACATCGGTGGATGAAGTCTGAGCAATATTGTTTGTCTCACCAATGGGTATGTGATCGATGTGAACTCTTGCTGATAGTTATCATCTTGCCGATGAGTATGAACATTTGTATGACATAAGGTTCTGTAAGACTCTTGGTGATAGCATAACTCTTGTCGATAGATTTGTACAAGATGGATTTGAGTTCGATATGACCTCTCATCAATAGCGATGGTCTGGACGATGATTCTACAGGGATATCAATATGATGTATTAGTGATAGAGTGAGTGTAAGTGATAGGTTTGAACTCAATATGACTCTTGCCGATGGTGGTGACTCTAGATGATAACAACAGTTGGGTATTGTGGCATAGGGGAGACACAGCTTAGTGTCTCACCGACATGCGACATAGTTTGAACACCTTGACCGAATGTCTATCCTATGTGGTTTTTTCTAAGCCAATCAGAGAAGCGAAAGGTGAACTATTAGCAATTGGACTGTTGTGACCATTCCTGTGTGGAAGGTGAACAAATTGTGAGGAGAATGATTATGCTTGGGCAATGGCGGGTGACAATGTATAGAGAGTGAGATAACAAAATGTTGCTTGATTGAATATGAATTGTTCTGAGTGAGTTCATTGGATGTTTCTGAGAGCATTTATGTACAAGGTTGATCAGGAAGTTATGCTACTATAAATTGACATAAGAAAGTGAAGTGTGTACTCTATATGTAATTTTGTTTACTATAATACAAAGAGACTTTTCTTCTTGTGGTGGGCTTTTCTCCTATAAGAGTTTTCCCACATAAATTTGGTGTTCAATTTTGTATGTTCATTTCTTTGTTTATGTTATTTCTTTCATGAGTATCTTAATTGGACTATAATTGAAAAATTAAAAGTCATCTTTATATTCTTCCCTGAGGTTTTGACGTTAGGAGAGTTTGTTTCGTACCTAAGCTTTCCTTACAATTTGAAGGTGCTTGCTCAATAAATTAGACCTAATTAGGGCTTAATTGCAACAGTACAATCTTATTTTCTAATATTCTTTTCAAAAACATCAATACCTTCTTTTCAAGTATGTTAATGTAAGCATTAACTGGCTCTTAGACTAGTAATTTTTTTGGAGATTCACTGTGGTTTTAGAGAAATGCCCATTTTAGTCATAATGGACTATTACAAGCATTTGGGGTCTACGTTGTGAATGTTCAAAAAATTGATGAATTGGAGTTTTCTATAAGTGTTTTTGCTTTGATTTAGTAAACATAATGATGTTTAAGGTGTATTTGGGTCTGATGAGAGTTTGGAAACCTGATTGGGTGTTTTGGTGCATAGTTCACCTCTTGAAAACAAGTGTAAATGAAGAAAATTTTGTTGATAGTTTAGTTGATCTTCTCAAGTTAGTGATTTGGGTTTTTAGTACCCTTGAGTTTAGTAGATGCTCTACATTAATTGGTATCAAAACTCATTGATCCGGTGGTTTCTTGAGTTGTTAGTTGCAGGTGCTTGATCCATCTTAAAGCTATAGGAGAGTGAGAAGTTGTGTGTTGGTTACAAACAAGGATGAGGTCTTTGTTCACTATCCTACAATACAGATTAAGTTGGGGAGAAGATGTAGAGAGAGTGACACCACTAAGAGAAAGAGTGGTAGGTGCATCTACCAGGATCTACTATTGGGTAAGATGGATGGTATGCTGAGTTTGTGTGGTGAAGCTATGAAGGAGATAGATATCTATCTGAGGAAAGAACTTGAAGAGTTTGCAGCCATTAGTTGAAGATGTTAGTTATTTTCAAGAGTACTCCACTAATTGGAGAAGATTAAAAATATGATGATAGATAGGCCAAAGAAGGTCAAAGATGAATTGTTGGGAATGAGGACATATTTCTTAGATAAGCAAGGTGAAGGCATAGAAGGATAGTCCTGTGTCCTTGAATGAAAAATATCTTAGAGGGAAGTTGAATAATATTAGAACAGTGGTTTGGAATCTAAGAATACAAAGGTTATTAGGAAGAGAATATGATGGTAGGGAAGAGAGCAAAAGATGAAGTGATTGAAGGTGTTTTCCAAAAACAAGTGAAGATAGAATTCAAGGAAAAAGTTGGAATCAAGACAAAGGAAAGAAGTAGTCCAAGACAAAGGTATGCAGGTGTGAAGAATCAAGATCGATTTAATACATTTCCAAAGGGACTTGGAAAAATTTTAGGCCAGTTGTTTGTTGTAGGAGCACATAGTAATTTTATGCCTCAAATAGGAAAAAATGTAAATTTTGAATAATCATCATGTTTAGTATGTAAAAAGGTCATGATAAGGTCATTTCAAATGTGATTGAGTCACCATTAGGTTTCTAGGAGGTCAGTTAAGTCAATTTGCAAAAAAATGTCATTTTGTTGCACAAATGCAAAAGTTGCAAAATATAAGAAGTTGAAGAGTGGGAATGTTGGATGTTGTGGTTGTACTACTGATATGTGGTTGTCATTAATGCCAAAACTATTAGCATTAATATCTTAGAGGTTTCATATGTCAAGGATATTGAGAAAATTGTGATGAAATAAGTTGTAGGTTGTTAGTGGTGAAGTGAAGTTTAGTCTGTTGATGAGTTCAGTACGTTGATGATCATAGGTTTTTGATTAGAGGATTTCTTGTTGAGTATATCTAGTTGATCCATGTTAAGTTTCAGAGATCCGCATGAAGATTTGATTGGGTTATGAAGATTTGTATTTTGACAATTTTTTTGTTGCTTCAGTTAGTGTTGTTGAATGAAGTTGATGCGATTTTAGTTAGTTCAGTTGTTACAAATGCTTCTCTGGTGATTCATGACCTTTTTGGATGTTTCTAGATCATTCTCTATTTGTGTTGCATGTCTGCATTGATCATTGTGCTCGCAATTCGATATTTTCTCTTGCATGTTCATGTTTTTCATATTCTTGACTGACAGGGTGTTGAAGCATGTTGTGGATCCTCGAAGATTAATTTTTGAAGGTGGTTTGTGTTTGAGAATTTTATTTTGGGTCTTCACTATGTTTTGGCCAACCTTGGTTGATTTTCATTAATAATATTTAATGGTTTAGGCCGACAGTTTGTATTCATTTTATTATCTTCTTGAGGCCGACATGTAGCAGTGTAATTTCTTGTTGCAAATATATAAGAGCGATTGTTTTATCATTTGAAGGAATGAGTATGTGAAGTGTGAAAGTCCTATGTGCAAATATTTTTTAGATCTTTTGAAGGGAGAAGCAAAGTGTGAAGAAGAGTGAAGAAGAGTAAAGAAGTATTCATGTGCTTAACTGGAGCTGTAATAAGGCATTAGCAGATGCTATTTTTTATGAATTCAAAATTTGTGGATGTAATCCAATATTTTGTAAGCCAATGCATCTTCCTTTTGTAATTGAGCAATGAGCTCTAGGAAATGCACCTGAATCCATGTGCATTCCCAATTCATATTTCTTTATACTTTTAACAAGGTAAAATCTTGTGGACTGACCTCCACCATGGTTTTTACCCTAACAGGGTTTCCACGTAAAAAGGCTTGGTGTTATGTGTGTTTCTGATGTGTTATTGATTTATGCTTTCATGGTTATTGATTATATTTTACAATAAGGTTAATAAAGTTGAATAAGTTTAAAATTTTGTGATAACTAATTCACCCGCCCTCTTAATTGCTTTCCCTTGTGTCACCAACAATTGGTATCAAAGCAAGTTCCTTGGAAGAAGTTTAACAACTTGAGGTGATCTAGGATGACAACATGTAAGAAGGATAGTTCGAGATTTTATGGAACAAACTACTCTTTGTGGAAGACTCGAATGGAGTGTCATCTGAGATGCATTGGTGAAGCCTACTGGAGTATTACAATCAATAGGTATGTTGTTCCTCAAAATGGTCCTACTACTATTACTGAGATTAGGGATGCTAAGTACAATATCAGGGCTAAGGAAGCATTGTTGAGCACTTTGACTGATTCTAAGATGACAAATGTGATGGATCTAAAGACTGCTTATGAGATTTGGAAAAAGTTGGAAACTTTATACGAAGGTGATGCTAATGTGAATATTGCTAAGTTACAAAGTTTGAAAGGGAAATATGAAATGTTGAGAATAGGTGATGATGACAACATTACTACTTTAATGCAAAGAGTGAATGAACTTGTGTGTGGTATTAGATGTGTTGGTGGATAGTTGGAAGAATTAGAGATTGTTGCTAAATTACTTAGATCCTTACCTATTGCATACAAAGTCAAAGCTACAACTATTTTGGAGCTTCAAAATATAAAAAATGTAACCAAAGACATGTCGATTGGTAAGCTTCCTACTTTTGAGTTACATGAATTTGGTGATTCTCTTACCAAGATAGAATTTTCATTCAAGGATACTACCTATGGAGAGATAAAAAAAGATATGATCTGAGTGAAATTTCATCTAAGAAGGTAAGTATAAAGGAAAATTTCCTATTAAATGTTTTTCTTGAAATAAGATAGGTCATTTTGCATCAAGGTGTCTAGAAAGAGTACCTAAGCCAAGACATAACAAGCATAGATTTCAAAGAAAGTTCTATTATGCTACTGACAAAGGTGCGGCAAATGATGAATCTGATAAAGGAAATGGAAGTGAGGATGAATGGGTATTTATTGCTATCAAGGAAAATGATCCAACCCCTATTGAATCTGTTAGTTTCTCTAATGTGGAGAAAGGTCTAGCAGGGAGAGTTGAAGAGAAAGATGAATGGGTGTTTGACAGTGGATGCTCTCATCACATGACATGTGACAAAATAAAATTTGTGAGTCTGGAAAAGTATGATGGTGGTGTTGTAAGATTTTGTGATGACAAAGCTGGTGTAATCTATGGTAGAGGATCTATTTCTCTTGATGGTAAGAATAATACTAATGATTTTCTTTATGTGGAAGGTTTGAAGCGTAATCTCTTAAGTGTTAGACATATGGTTGACAAGGGATACAATCTTCAATTCAATAATGGAAGGTGTAGAATATTGGTAAGTTTTGGAAATGTGATTGCTTCAGGTACAAAAATAAAAGGTAACATATTTCACTTGAATGCTACTAGTAAAATTTGTCTAATTGCTCAAGTAGATGAAATTTGGTTGTGGCATAGGAGAATGTGTCATGTAAACTTTGACAATATTGTTAAAATAAGCTCTACTTAGGAAGTGCGAGATGTTCCTAAGTTGGTAAATCCTACTAATACTATATGCAAGGAATGTCAGTTAGGGAAGCAAACTAGAATTTCATTTCAAAGAAAACAACATTGTTCAAAATAGGTGTTGGAGCTTGTTCATATTAATTTGTGTGGTCCTTCTAGAATCAAAAGTTTAGAAGGAGATGGGTACTTCATGTTACTTATTGATGATTACTCTAGATTGATGTGGGTTTCTTTCTTAAGGGAAAAATCTAAAGCTCTAGAGAAGTTCAAGACTTTTAAGGCTATGGTTGAGATAGAGACAGGTCTACAGATTAAATTTCTTAGATCAGATAGAGGTGGTGAATTCACTTCTCATGAGTTTAATTCTTTTTGTGAAGTGCATGTGATAAAGAGACAATTATTTTCCCTATGGACCCATCAACAAAATGGAGTTATGAAAAGGAAGAACAAGATAGTTCTAGATGTTGCTAGAACTATGATGTTGGAAGGAAATGTTCCTCATATCTATTGGAGAGAAGTTGTGAGTATTTTTGTTTACATCCTCAACTGGGTACAAGTCAAAGGTGATACTGGTAAGACCCCTTTGGAGCTATGGACTAGTCATAAGCCTATTGCTAGATATTTCAAAATCTTTGGGAGTAAATACTATATTACAAGATATCAAGAGATAGGAAAGTTTGATGCTAAGAGCGATGAAGGAATCTTTCTTGGTTATTCTACTAAGAGAAAGGCCTACTGGTGCTACAACAAGAGATTGAGGAAAATAGTTGAAAGTGAAAATGTCAAGGTTGATGAGGACATAGCTAGACCATCTAGAACTTGTGGATATGATTCAGATGATTAGAGTAACATTTCAGTCATAGGGAAGAATGTATAGACTCAAAATTAAGTGCAAATCATTCCGGTAAATCAAGAAAATCAAGAGGAAGAAACTAGTGAAAGTGTAGAAGAGAGATCACAAGAGCCAAAATTTCAAGAACATTGTAAGACTCGAATGTATGTAAGACTAAATCATTTAGAAGATTATATTATAGGTAATAAGAAAAAAGGTGTCTAGACTAGGAGAAGGATTGTAGAAGAATATTGTTTGATTTCAAAGACTGAGCCTAATAAGGTGAATGAAGCATACAAAGATGAACATTGGATGGAAGCAATGAAAGAAGAACTACAAAAAATTGAGAAGAATAATACATGGATTCTTCTTCCTAGACCTAAGGAAAAAAATGTAATTGGAACTAATGGGTCTTTAGAAACAAGCTGAATGTGCGAGGTGAAGATGTTAGAAACAAAGCTAGATTGGTGTGTAAAGGATATTCCTAGATGGAAATAATTGAATTTGAAGAAACCTTTACCCATGTTGCTAGGATTGAAGTTGTGAGACTATTTCTTTCTTACGATTCTTAGAAAAACTACAAGTTTTATTAGATGGATGTAAATTCAGCATTTCTAAATGGTCAATTGGAAGAAGAGGTGTATGTTGAGCAACTTGATGAATTTGAATTGACTAATCAGGAAGATATGGTTTGTTGGTTGAAGAAAGAATTGTATGGACTTAAGCAAGCCCCAAGAGCATGGCATTCCAAATTGGACAAGTATTTGTTGAAGCTTGGATTCAAGAAAGGTACTATTGATAGTAATATGTATTTCAAGATTGATCATGATAAATATTTGATTGTTGAATTCTTTTTTGATGATATCTTTTTTGAAGGAAATGATAGTTTGTGCATGAATTTTTTTGATGAGATGCAGAATGAGTTTGAGATTTCTATGATTGGTGAGATGAAATTCATTTTGGGATTGCAAATTACTTAGTTAGATAAAAGGATCTTCATATCTTAGTCCAAGTATGTGAAAGAATTGCTAAAGAAGTTTGGTATGGAAGATTCAAAGCTAGTTGGTACACCTATGGTGACTAGATGCAAGTTGACACAAAATGATGATTCTCTGAAAGAAAATCAAACTAGATATAGATCAATGATTTGTGGATTGCTTTACTTGACTCAAAATAGACTAGATATAATGAATGTTGTATGCATTGTTGTAAGATTTCAAGCTGATCCTAAGGAATCTCATGTAATAGTTGTGAAGAGGATTTTCACATACCTGAAGGTAATAGTTGATTTTGGGTTGTGGTATCCTAAAAATGATGATCTTACTTTGAGTGCTTTTACTAATGTTGATTGGGAAGGAGATGTGGATGATAGAAAGAGTACTAGTGGTAGTGCATTTTTCTTGGGTAAGAAGTTGATTTCAATGTTAAGTAAGAATCAAAATGCCATTTATTTGCCTACTGCATAGGTAGAATACATTGCTACTACTAATAATTATAATCAAGTATTATGGATGAAGTACATGCTAAAAGATATCAGAGTTGTGTATGATGAGCCCATTGTTATATTCTATGATAATTCAAGTGCAATTAACATTTCTAAGAATTTGGTGCTACATTCAAAGACCAAGCATAAATGCTCTATCAAGTTTCACTTTTTGAGAGAGAAGGTGAGTGAAAAGGAAGTCAAATTGGAGTATGTGCCTACTAAGGAACAAATTGTAGATATCTTTACAAAGCCATTTCCTAAGGATATTTTTGAGTATCTTAGAGGGAAGCTAGGGGTGATTACCCCTTCTAATCATAACTAAGATGCATTATCTTGCATCAATCCATGCATTTCATGGTCACATTTTGATCCAGATTGATGTTGTGGTAGTTGCTACTTAAGGGGAGTAGTCAGATGTTCAGATATGTGGTTCAAAGATTGTGTGGAGAAAATAGATCTTTGTCATTGATGTCAAAGGGGGAGAAGAGTCATGTGAAAAAATATGAACTATCTAAGGGAGAAGAGTCCTATGGGAGAAGAGTTGTTGAGAAAATAGTCAAACCCTAAGGGGGAGTAAGTGTTGAAGATAGCTATGTTGATGGTGTTTTTCACGTCATGTGTTGCGATAATGCCAAAAGGGGATATATGCTTGATGTTGTGGTTGTGCTACTAATATGTGGATTTCATTGATGCCAACACTATTAGCATTAATATCTTAGAGGCTATATATGTTGAGGATATTGAGAAAATTGTGACAAAATAAGTTGTAGGTTGTTATTGGTGAAGTGAAGTTCAACCTGTTGGTGAGTTTAGTACATTGATGATTAGAGGTTGTGGATTAAATGGTTTCTTTTCAAGTATATCTATTTATCCATGTTAAGTTTCAAAGATCCATGTGAAGATTTGATCGTGTTATGAAAATTTGTATTCTGATAGTTTTTCTATTGCTTCAGTTGATGATCCTTAATGAAGTTGATGCGATTTTAGTTAGTTCAATTGTTATAGATTCTTCTCCAGTGATTCATGATGTTTTTGTATGTTTCTAGACCAATCTCTATCTATGTTGCCTGCCTGCATTGATTTTTGTGCTCATGATTCAATATTTTCTCTTGCATGTTCATGTTTTTCATATTCTTAGTCGATAGGGTGTTGAAGCATGTTGTGGATCCTTGAAGATTAATATTTGAAGATGGTTCATGTTTGATAATTTTATTTTGGGTCTTCAATATGTTGTGGCTGACCTTGGTTGATTCACATTAATAATATTTAATGTTTTGGGTCAATAGTTTGTATTCATTTTATTATCTTCTTGAGGCCGACATGTAGCGATGTAATTTATTGTTGTGGATATATAAGAGAGATTGTTTTATTATTTGAAGGCATGAGTATGTGAAGTGTGTGAGTCATATGTGTGAATATTGTTTAGATCTTTCAAAGGAAGAAGTAGAGTGTGAAGAAGAGTGAAGAAGAGTAAAGAAGTATTCATGTGCTTAACTGGAACTATAATCAAGCATTAGAAGATGTTATTTTTCTTAGTTCAAATCTTGTGGATGTAATCCAATCTTTTGTAAGATAGTGTGTCTTCCTTTTGTAATTGAGTAATGAGCTCTAGGTAGTGTGTTTGAATGCATGTGCATTCCCCATTCATATTTCTTTATACTTTTAACAGGGTATAATCTTATGGACTGACCTTCGCCATGGTTTTAACCCTAACAGGGTTTCCACATAAAAAATACTGGTGTTATGTGTGTTTTTGATGTGTTGTTGATTTATGCTTTCATGGTTATTGATCAGATCTAAGAATAAGGTTAATAAAGTTGAATAAGTTTAAAATTTTGTGGCAACTGATTCACCCCCTCTCAGTTGTCTACCCTTGTGTTGCCAATAGGGAAGAGGGAAGGCTTAATCATTGAAGATGAAGAGGAAGTTATTAGAAGTGATGTAAACATCTTATAAAAGCATTGTAAGGTGAGAAAAGAGATATCAATTTTGTATGGTGAATAAATTTTGAATAAAAATTCCTGGTATCTAGAATTTTAAGCTCTTTTTGTTGCTCCGAGACTTGGTATTGATCCGTACTATACCTTCAAGCTTTAACTTTGTTTCAATTAGATAAAGTATTGAGTTAGCCTTTAGTTGTAAGTGTGCCATAGAAAAAATGACCTCTTGCTTGTCATGGGATTAATTCATGATAAATTGGACTTAATGAGGCCTTGATTTTGTGTTGTGAGGTGTTTTTCACATCCACACTAGATCTTGGACCCTTTCAAATGCATTTACCGATGTCTTGTAAAGTTGTTGTAAAGTTTTGTAAAATACTTTCATGCCTTTCTAGACTTAATAAACCCATTTCTCCCTAATTCAACATTATAAAATGTATTTAATTATATCTTCATATCAATCTAGAAGGCTTGTGAATTAAACTTAAAGTTAAACTAGTGTTGTAATGTGCCTTGCACATTCACATTGGTTCTTGTGCCTTCCTAGACTATGTGGACCTCATTTTAGTGTTGTATAGTGTATTTAATCACACTTTCACATTGAATTTTGTGTGCCAAGCCCTAATTGAATAGGCCCCTATTAACCCATATTGTGCATCCTTAGGCTTAAATTGATAAAATACCTGACAAAGTTGCAATTTAAACCTTATTTCCTTATCTCCGAGAATCCTGGCTATCAAAATGGCCCTTGTGGGACCCATTTTCCATCCATAGTGAATCAGTCCCATCTAGATGGGACCCATTTAGCATGGGTGGTGTATGAGTCCCATTTGGCCCAATTTTGACCTTTGAGTGGAATTTAAGTTTAATATTACTTCATGTTGGACCATGATGAGGTATTAATGGGTGCAATAGGTGAATTTACTATAAATATAAGTCTTCTATCCCTAATTCACATCTCTTATCATTTGTTCATCCACCAATCTTCCGTCTCAAGCCAAGAAACTTAGGCTTTTATCATTTCAAGTCACCAAGTTATCAATTTTCAAACATTCAAGGGTAGATTCTTCATGTTTTGCTACAATGTTTTAAGATCAAACATCATGGAAAGGTAATAAATTCCATTATTGCATGTTTCATACCATTCTTTCATCATTTTGGTTTAGTTACCTAAAAGGGGTTTGACCAAACAAAACCCCCATGCCTTAACATCCAATATTTCTCCTTCTTGTCTTGTTTGTTTGCAGATTTAGGTCTCTTGGAAGCTTGGAAATCATTAAGATTCAAGTTGCAAGGTTCTTCAAGTCTTCTCTTCACTTTCCAAGTCAAAATATCAATAAAAACACACTTTCAAGTTCAGAAATCTGAGTTTCAGAAGTGGACACCTGTAGAGAATCAAAGTGTAGATTGAGAGCTCTAGATTGCACCTTTGAATAATAAAAAATTGAAAAGTGGAATCATTCACCATGGGTGGCGAATGAGTCCCACTTCCAGGTCAATTTTTAGTTTTCTACATTTTTCAATACCCTTTTGTCAAAAATAGGTTCTGGCATAGTTTTGCAAAACTAGGACTGATTCACCTAGAATGTTGAATGAGTCCCACCAGGCCGAAAAATCAACATCAATAGCATTCCAAAATATATTTCTAGTCTCCATCCATATTCCAAGAGCACACTTTCAGTCTCATCCATTTCTATTTAGTTTTGTTCACATTTCTAAGTGTTCTTGCATTACATAATGTGTTTTCAAACAAGTCACATTTCTTAGGTTTTGCATATTTAATCAATCCATTTCAGTATTTAGTAGCATTTGGATCACTATATTTAGTCACTATTTAATCATACAATCTTCTATTTGAGTGAGCCACCTAGACTTTTGAGTGGGATTTATCTCTTACCTTTTAGGTGGAACATTCTAAGAGTGCAAGAGTAGTCCATAAGCCCAACCCAAAAATCTATGGTTCAGTAAGTGGTTTGAGGAATTTCTATTTGGTTTCATACATTTAAGATTTTTTTTTTTTTTAAATGCTTAGAAACCCCAATTCAATGGTTTTGAGAGTCCAGTGAGAATATAATCCACCATTCCATTGATGGAGGTTAGGTAGATCGATGGAATGGGTTAATTTTGTGTTGTTTTTAGTTTTTTCATGATGGAAGATATAGGGGAGGTGATGATATAGGGTTTTGGTGTTGATCCATTGAATTTTCTCTATCTTTCCATGAAAGAAGATGGATAAGAATAAGAGGAGGATGAAACAACAACTATAAAGGTATTAAGATGGTTCCTAGAGCTTGTGCAGGCCTATACCAAGGTGATTGAAGTAGTGGCAAGTTGATTGAAGGTTTGGAATACACCTTTTCAATAAACCCTCACTCATTTGAGAATTATTAAGCCAAAAAATCAAGGGTTTGAGTTTTGTGGCCTTTAGAACCTGATAAAAGACTTTTTATGGTTATTTGGGTGTGGAGTTAATTTGAAGGTACTTGCTTTGTCAATTAGACCTAATTGGGGCTTAATTCCAGTGGTATAGTCTTGTTTTCTGATATTCTTTTCAAAAACATCAATACCTACTTTTGAATAATGTTATTGTAAGCATTAATGGGTTCTTGGAATGGTATTTTTTTTTTGGAGATTCACTATGGTTTTAGAGAAACACCCATTTTAGTCATAATGGACTACTACAAGCATGTGGGGTTTAGGTTGTGAATTTTGGAGGAATTGATGAATCAAAGTTTTCTAAAAGTGTTTTTCCTTTGATTTAGTCAAAATAATGTTGTTTAAGGTGTAGTTAGGTTTGATGAGAGTTTGGAAACTTGATTGGGTGTTTTAGTGCATAGTTGACTTCTTGGAAGCAAGTGTAAATGAAGGAAATTTTGTTGATAGTTTAGTTCATCTTCTCAAGTTAGTGATTTTGGTCTTTAGTACCCTTGAGTTCAGTAGATGCTTTGCATTAGAATGGTATATCTATGAACTCTTGGTCTACATGATTCCTAACTAGTGGTTAGACAAGTCAATGATGATTACCAAACGAAGGATGATAAGTTGATGCCATACAAGAGAATGGTGGATAGCTAGGTATGTGCAAGATCATGGTGGGCCAAAAAGTGGCAATATGATGGGTATGTGGCTGGCGACTATTTTTTCACCCAAAATTGATGAAAAGAAAAGGGTTTTTAAAGGAGATTCTCAACTTTTCACTAATATAAATTATGCTTTACTTTGAATTTAATAAGTGATTATTATTGATTTTCTATTTAAATTACGGGTAAAGTCCTAATTGATAGGCTGATTGAAAAACATCTATAGGTTTTAAATGGTATCACATTTTTTTAATCCAAAACATGCATCACATTCTATGCTTCGTATACTATAGTATTAAAAAAAGAAAAATTGAATTTCATAAATTTTTGACCAAGTTAAGGTGGTCAGACATACAAGTTTTTATGTTTTTTTTAAATATGTAATAAAAGTCATAATTAATTATTTACTTGGAAAATAATTACAAAAAAATATACATCACATCAGTACATGAGTCCTCTACTTATATCTAAAATATTATAAAAAAATATTATCATTTTATTGTGGTTAGGGTGGTTAGATAGACGCCAACTTCTTATTTTTTCCTGAAATTTAAGTACCACTGCATTGAAATTTCAAATTTTCACCAAATAGTTTTTTTTTTCTAAACAAACCTAGTAGTTTAGAAACTACATTAAATTTTATATAGATTCTATTCTTACATATTTTTGAAAAAATATAGATAACTTATTCAAATTTTTACGTCAAGTTGCCTAATTCTGATTTTTCTGAATTTTTTTCCACTTAAGGGCATGTTTTTTCCATTATGATCCTACACATACCCAGCTTCAAGGAATACTTAATATAAATCACCTTTGAGTAGATTCCAAGATTCAACAACAAATCAAAATATTTCATGAAAACAATTAATTCTTTATTAGACATGTATAATAGCTTCAAGTGTGAGTTCCTTGTGGTGCAACTTCTCATATTGGCTTTTGACATACTTGAATTAGAATTCATGTACAAAATTTTTGGTCCTAGTTCCCCTTGATATCATGAAATCTAACTTTACCTTCATGATGTTATCCTTCCATTTGATCTAGCCAATAACCTTTACAAAAAATTTATCCATTGATTCTCATGCTTTCTTGTCATTTTTGATACCCTTTATCGAAGAACTCTAGATACAATGTTATTAAGATGTCTTAACCAAGAAAAATATTCAACCATCTTAAAAGAGATACATGAAGGTGTTTGTAGATCACATTCAAGAGGCATTACCTCAACTACGAAATTTCTTATAATGGGTTACTATTGTTGTATCCTGATAACCTTATTTTTCATTGATGTCAAGAAGTATGTTTAAGATTATATATACTTCAGAGATTGCTAGTGTGCAGAGATATATAATGGTGCAAGTCAACATTGAAAGGTTTTGTAAGATTTATAATTATTTTTTTTCCTAAGTATGATTTGAAGGTGATTACAAATGTCTTAATGCATTTTTAGTATTCCTATAATGTTATCTTTCCAATTTGGTGTATTGTATTTAGTGACAAGTTTCAAAAGTTTTGTCTAAGGAATTCACAATGTATATTCCAAGATAAAGTCATAGTGTTTTGGTTTGCATCCTTCAATAGAGAAAGATTTACTATTGGGGTTCAAAATTTAATTTTATGGAGATGTGAAGGTGCTATATCCAAGTTTTCATGTAAATATTCCCTCTGGAGTGAAAGTTACAAGTGATAGAGTATATATTGTGTTAAGTTAGAGAAAACTTATTTTGAAGGCTTGATGGAATGCTTTGCACTCCTTTGACTATGAAGTTTTGGCCAAGAGGTTTTGAGGACATACATAGTGAGTATAATGCATGCCATAGTGAAGTTTCAAGTGTTTTGGCACTTCACAATTTTAATTTTTCAAGTGATATTTTGATTTAGTTGGTTCTAGAATTCTTGTTCCAGTAGAAGAAAGTAAAAAATGTTGGTATGAGTTTTCCACAATACATGAAGTCACAATATTTTTCTTTTGGATTCAAATGTGTCAGTTTTTTTTTTGATATTTTGGATCACACTCAGTGATTCACCATCAAGAAGAGGAATAAATGAGATGAGATTGTAGAACAAGTCTTAATAAAGGGTGAGGCAGAGTTAAAGAAAAGGCTAAAAATCAATAAAATAATGCTAAGAAAAATGATAAACAAGTCTATCAAGGAAAAATGAAATTAAAAGAAAAGTTACAAAAGAGGAGAATTAAGACAAAATAGAGGAAGTATAAATAAGTTAAACAATGTTAGAAATAAGCATGCACAAAGAAGAGAATCTTAAAAAGATGAAGATATGAATCATAGATTTTTGGCACCACAAGACTCTCTAACTCTTCTAGGGCTTTGTACCTAAAAGGAGAGAGATAGGCAAAAAATGCTAGCTAGGTTCACTCAAATTATGCAATGTATTATGTTATTTGAGCTAAATAGAATTAACTAAGTGCAATTAGGTGATCTATATGATTGATTATGTATGCAAAATCTATGATTTATGCTATATTGGAAAACATAGTGATGTTTGCAAACAATGAAATATGAATGAACAAATGTAAAACAAGACACAAAGAAACTAAATCAGAGTTCATTTGGGAGGATATTGGAGAATTTGGAATCTTTTGACTACTGTCTAGAATCACAAAAAATCACTAGTGGGATTCATTCGCCACTAATGGTGAATTAGTCCTACTTCCAATGAAAACTGTTGGGAACAAGTTTCTGAGTGTTGGGATTTGGAATATGACAAAACCTAGATTTCCAACCTTACGGTGGGACTCATTTTACATTTATGGCGAATCAGTCCTCTCCCAAAATTTTGAGAAATCAAGGGACAATTCTATAGCACCAAATCTAAGGTTGTCTACTTGTCAAGTTACTGAAGTCAAATATGCAGAAAACGGACAAAATGTCTTCTCCAAGCTTGAAATAGGATGTTGTTGACTTGATGACCACTTTTAAACACCTAAATTCTTGTCAAATTTGCATATAAAGGTCTACAAACACACATGTAATTGAGGGAAAATGGTCAAGGGTTAGGTTATAAGTATTTTCCCTGGTCAAATCCCCCTTTGGTATTCAAACCCTTAATGAAATAATGAAATGGAAGAGACTGATAAACAAATAACATGCAAATGCTACCAACTTACCAAACCCTTGTTGAAGAAAATCTGAAGATATGCCAATGGCTTCTCTTGAATGCTTGATTATAGGATGCAAAGTGTTGAAATGCTAGTTGAATACTTGAATGAGTTAGAAGATTTTATGGGATGTAAAATGAGGAGAAAAGAACTTATTTATACATTTGTGTACCTTAGTAACCCATTGATACCTCATCACAGGTCAACATCAAGTAATTTTGAATAAAAACCTAAAAGGAAATTTGAAATATTTTGAATTTAGAGCCAAGAGGAACTCATTCGTCACCCATGGCAAATGGGTCCCACCTTAGGTTTGAAAGTGGGTGTTAGGAATTAATTCACATTTAATGTTATTTGTTGGGTTTACATTAAAAAATATAGTTAATTAAGCCTTATAAGGGCATAAAGGGGTTAAATATAAAGCATAAGAAAGGTTTAAATAGTGATATTAAGCCTAGAAAAGTGTGAATTCTTTTTACAAGACTTTACAACACTTCAAAATATGATTAGATAATGAATAAAATGGTGATTTTTAGGTGAACTGTAATTAGTAGAGTCTAGAAAAGTGTAGAAATGTTTTACAACACTTCACAACACCTTCACAAGATGCCATTATTTGAATTTTAGGGACTTAAATGTGAATGTCCAAGCCTTATTACATCAATAAATCAAAGAAAGATAGATCAAACATCATGAAGCAAGGTCTAAAATACCATGAAAATGACAAGGGGCCATTTTTCTATGGCACAAGATCAAAATATTTTTTTTGAAAAATAAAAATGGTTGATATGGTGAGGGTAAGAAAAATATCCTCAAAATAACAAGCCTAAGTTAAGAAAATAAATAATTAGTGAATACAATTTTCATTAACTAATAAAGAAACAAGCTAAAGAAAGAAACTTTGAATAAATATTAGAAAAGAAAATAAGAGAAAATAAGAGAAAATAATTAATCTTTACTTGCTATATTTATTTATTTTTTTAATGAAAAAGTACTAAAAAGGGAAAAAAAATATTAAATAAAGTTAAAAAGGTCAATAACTTAAGACAAGCAAAAAAACAATTTCAAAACATAAGGTGAAAAAGATAGAAAGTGAAAGAAAACAAAGAGATAAAAAAAAAAAAATCATAAAATTCTATATGTATTTATTTATTTAATGATATAGTATTAATTAGGAAGCAAAAGAAAAAGTAAAAAAAAAGCAATAAAAGACAAACTTAAGACCTAAATCAAAACCAAAGGTAAAAAAGATGTAAATTGAAAGAAAGAGATGATTAATTAAAATAATTAAAAAAGAGACAAGCGAAGAGATAAATAAATAAAACAAATAAAGGGAGAAAATAAAGTAAAAATGCTAAACTAAATGAAAGGAAAAATAAGTGGTAAAAATTAAATATTAATAAAAGTAGAGAAATAAGAGAACAAGAGCCAATAAATAGGCAATTGAATAAAGAAAATAAAAAATAAAGAAATGAAAGGAAAAAATAATTAAATAGGCAAAGGTAAGAAAAAATGAAACAAAACCCAAACAAAGGAGGAAAAATAGAAGGGGAGAATATAAGAAAGAGAAAAGGAGGTAAATGAAATGTTAGACTGCACAGATGATAGGGATCAAATAAAGTCTCAAGGTAAGAGGAAAGGTAGATGAAGGTGAAGGTGAGAGGAAAATAATTAGGATGGAGGATTGGAATGGAGGGAGTTTAGAAGGGGTTGCCAAGCAAGGCTTAATTGCCAACCTTCATCTCAATTGAGATTGATGGTGTGGTTTGTGATGGTGATGGCTTCTTGCAATTTTCACTTGAAAAAATTATCTCCCTTAACCACTAATTGGGTGTTCTCGAGGCAGATGTGGTGCTTGGTTTGGTGGGAATGCTCTGCAAGGGCAGATTTAGAGATTCTATCATGTCTGATATGAACACAATGCTCATTGATTCTAGTGTTAATGGATCACCTCGTTTCTCCAATACATGGGGTCGCACAAGAGGAATCTATCTTGTACACACCAGATTGGAGAAGAGGTGGTAAGGGATTCTTAGTCATGAGGATGAGATTCCCTATGGTAGATATGGGTTTGAAATCACAAGAAATACCTTTCTTGTGAAGAATTTTAGAAATCTTATTGGAGAGGCCTTCAACATAGGGAAGGGTGGAAAATTGGAAAGGGGTGGTTTCATTAGGCTTGGTGGTAAGAATAGCTTGATTTTGGCAATTTGAAATGCTTTGAGGATTTTTTTATCATGATATACATTGAGCTTGAAGAAACGGTAGAGATGAGAAAGCTCAAGAATGATGTGGTCTTTCTCACAAATGCGATAAGCCTAGGCTGCTAAAGTGTTGAGGACACTAGCTTTTTGAGCTGGATAGTGATGAGAAGAAGCATGGAGATAGAGGTTAGTGTGTGTGGATTTTATAAAGACATGAAAATCCAAGGAACCATCCTCTTTTTTGATGATGAGGACATCAAGAAAAGGAAGCTGGTTGTTGGACTCCACTTGGTAAATTGGATGCATTCGACTAGGTTATTTAAGTGGGAGTGGAAAAGGTCAAGCTGGTCAAGACCATGAGGCCAAAAAAATTTGGTGTTGTCTACATAATGTTTCCACCAATGGGGCTTAAGAGGGAAATAATTGAGAGTTGCATCCTCAAAATATTCTAGGTTGGATATGAGTGGAGATAAGGGGGAGCCCATGGCAACTCCATCAATTTGTTTGTAAATCACATTATTGAAAGAAAAGAAAGTGGAACGAAGGAAATTTTCAACAAGAGAATTGATTTCAAGATTGGTTTTGTGTTTGATTAACTCCACAGAGTCACCAATGGGGACCTTGGTAAACAAGGAGACAACATCTAAGCTAACAAGGATTTCATTATCTTCAATCTTTTTGTCTTGAATAAAATTGATGAAATGGTTGGAGTTTTTGATGAAGGAATCATAATGGCCAATACGAGGAGAGATTAGTTTAGCAAGGTACAAGTCTAAATTATAAGTGGGAGAATGAGAGGTTTCAACAATTGGCCTGAGGGGCATGCTTGGTTTGTGAATTTTTGGGGCACCATAGATGTGGGGGGTGAATTCCTTATGAGGGATGAGATGCATCTTGGTGGAGTCATCAAAGTAAATTTTAGTTGTATGAGTTCGAGTGGACATTGAAAAATATCTCATAGTATCCAAGGTATGAAGTGCATGCAGATCTTTCTTATTTCTAGTATCACATAGTTGTTTCAAGTTATTTTGTGAAGATATGCTTTTTCTGAGGCCAACTAAGGTATGTTGGTGGTGTGTACCACTAATTCAAGATTGATCATATTTTAAGAAGTTGTTGTAGATCTGTTGTATGGGTCATGCCAAATTATCTAGGAGAAAAGTAAATAATGTTTTATCTACCACCAATGAGTATGTAGGTTGACATGCTAGAAGTTTCATATTTGCTTGTTTATGGCCTAATGGGTTTTTATTTTGCAATTATATAGATGATATAAATAGAAGATCAAAGATGAGAAGAGATAAATGGAAGTGTGTGAATATGTATAAGGGTAGGAGAAGAGTGTGACAAGGTCCACTATAGACCAAATGTGAAAAATTCATGACTATTAGTGGTTGAAGCCATAAAGTCAGTCACATTTCAGTTGCTTTCTTTTTAATTAGGGAGTAGTAGCTTCCTTGGTTTGTAGCCCTAAAAATAAATTGTATAAAAAGAGAGTAGTAGATTCCTTGGGTTGTAGCCCTAAAATAAAGTTGTATAAATTGGGAGTAGTAGCTTCCTTGGGTTTTAGCCCTAAAACAATGTTTTAATCATTATTTACTTGTGAGGCTAGATTAGGATAGTATCTCCTAGTAGTATTTCTCACCACGGTTTTCTCCTTTGGGGTTTTACACATAAATATGGTGTCAAATGTATTATTGTGTGGATTCTTATCTTCTTTCTTATTTTGATTAAGTAGGTGAATGCTTAATTGGTATAACTTAGCTTTGAACAATAGTTATTAATTGGAATTGAAATATGAAATATATTGATTTTTCCCCCTTCTCAGTATTTTGATGTGTTCAAAAATTGGTATCTAAGCAAGGTTCCTTAATACAAGCCTAACATTTGAGGTAGATCCTATATTTGGAACACATGGGGAATGATGCAGTTCCTAAGACAAAGAGCTCTTTGAAAGAAGAGGACATACTCCATGAGGAGGAGAATGAATTTAAATTTGAATTCAATAAAGAATATTTTCTGGTGGATTATTAAGGAGAAATAATTTGTTCTTTAAATGGCATGGATGAAGAAAGAGAAAAGAATGAAGAGCTCCAATAAAGACTTGAAAAATTAAAAAAGATGATTGTCAAGTTGAAATTTCAGGTTGAAGGAAAAATAATTGTAGATTTCCAAAATACCAAGGTCAATGATAAATATGTTGAATTCTCCAAGCTTGAAGAAGAGATTGTCTCTCTAAGGAAAGGATTGGATAAATCAAAAGAAAAAATTGACAAGGGTCTAAAGCTAAAGGGAGGTTTTGACATTCTTGATGAAATAATTAGCTCTCAAAAGCCATCAAATGAAAAATATGGTCTTGTATTTGAGAAAGGTAAAATTCCAATAACCAATCCATCTGCAAAATTATATGAGAATTTCAAGGAAGAAGGAAAGTCTAAAATAAAGGAAGAAAAATATTGCACTAAAGAACCTAAGAAGATAGCATCCAAAAATGAAAAATCAAGTCTAGATATCAAGAAGAAAGAAGGTGGATTTATCCCAGGCTAGATACAAAGAAGATTCATAAGTCCTCCACCTAGTAGTCAGCATGCCCCTACCAGGTTCACTTAATATTTTCAAGGTTATTGTTATTCTTTCAATAAATTTGGGCATAAGGTTTCTATTTGAAAATCTAGAGAAAGAAAAAATGACTACATGGGTAGAAAACCATTTGTGACTCAAAGATATGATGCTATTTATTTTAATGGATATTGTTATGCATGCAACAATTTTGGTCATAAGGATAAAAAGTGTAGAACTCAAGTTAGGAGAGATAATTTTGTTTCAAAATACAATATTGTTTACTACAATTACAATAAGGTTGGACATAAGGAAAATATTTTTAGGTGTGGTTCTATGAAACTGCCTGTTCAAAACCAAAAGAAGAAACCCTAATTCAACAAAACACTGATCCAAGAGGATCCATAAGAACCTAAAATTTTCACAGTCTCAAAATCTCTCAGAACTGGCTTCATTGTGTAGATCCTACTGACCCAAACCCAACGCAACTCAAACAAGCTCAAAAGTAGTCCGTATGAAAAAGTTGTGAGTAGTCAAAGTTCTAGTCAATCAACAAATCAAAGTGCTCAAAAAAGGGAAAAAAAATTAAGTCATCAAATGTGGTCAAATGGGGTGTCATCACGAGGAGCTCACTGAGAACTTTCTGATGCAACTCATTTCGTCAAAAATGGAGTCCATTTGCACAAGATACAAGTAGTCAAATTTGGCAATATACATTGACCAGTCAACACCTTGTCATTAGTCCAGTTAGTACAATGGCCAATCAACCCTTGACACTCGGTGTCATCTCACCTCTCCACATGGCAAGCCATTATTGGAAAAAGGTGGCATAAATATGGATTAAACCATATTGTTAAAAAAAAAACACGTATGGTTTAAAAAATAAAAGAAGAAAGGAGGATTTTGTGGGATTTTATCCCTTTAAATCCTCTTGCCTTCCCCATAAAACAAGGAGAAAAATAAAGCCCGTAAACTTATATTTCAACAAATTAACCCCTTTAACCACCTTTCTCATATTTCAATGAATTATGATATTTTAAGGGGCTTAAAATAATTGGTTAAATATTTTTATGTTAAAGGGAGGTTATAAACGAATTGTAAAAGAGGGAATTTTGTTAAAAGGGAGTAATTTTGTTTAAGAGGGTTATTTTTTTATTTGTTCATGGGGAGTTATTTATTAAATACGGAGGTTACACCCCATATAGCATATTTTATGTATAAACAAGAGGTGCATGTCCTTAATATTCAACCAAGTGATGGGAAACTATTGGAGAATTGTGAAATAATTTTTGGAGAGAATTAGAATGCTAATGGAGGGTTTGATTTATTTTTGAGAGGAAGAATTACAAGGTGTTATTATACATCAAAATTGTAATAGTGAGAGAGGTTGTGAGAAATTTTGTATAGGACTAAAGCTTGGGTGATGTACAGAAGCCGTAATTGCTTGGCATCATTAATAAAGTGGTTCATCATTGAGAAGCGAACATGGAGACGTAGCTCAAATTGAGCAAACTCCATTATCAAGCTCGTGATATCTCTTCTTCCTTTCTCTTTTATAATTCTCTTCAGTATTTATTTCTTGGGTTTCTAATTACGATATTTAAGTAATTAGTTTATGTTTTATTAATTGTGGATAAGAACAAGTGAATGCTAATTTCCATAATTTCAACAATTAAGATTCATAACCAAGTAATTATGTTGGATTGGGGTAAAATTTGTGGTTGGGAGTAAAGTTCAAATTATTTGTAGCTCTTTAATTATAGATCAAAGAAGGATAATGAAAAAGCTTTGGAAAGAGAAGAAAGGTCAAGAGAATGTGAAGAAGGATTATATAAGGCTTGTGGATTTTGGACAAGATCCCATGACAAAATGAGATAAAGCATTAACTCAGGGAGAGCTATTATTTGAAAATCCTCCCACAATTGAAACACTTGAAAGGTAACTTACCTTTGTATTTTCTAGTTCCCTTATTTAATCTTCTTACAATTTTTTCTTCTACCTCATCAAATTGATCATTCAGATCTAATATTTCATCTTCTATATTTTTACAAGATTTGAATGTTTCTTCCTTCTTTGGAGCATCTTTGTCAAACTCTCTCATTTCAAAGGCTTTGAGAGCACCAAAAATTTCATGTACTGAATATTTATATGTGTCCTTAGAATCCTCAATAGTAGATACCTTATGATTATAATATTAGGGAGAGATCTCAAAACCTTCTTCACAATCTCATCTTCTTTCACTTCTCCACCAAGAGCTCTGATTCCAGTAACTACTTCATCCACCCAAAGAATATAATGGAAATATCTTTATCCTCTATCATCCTAAAGGTCTCAAATCTACTCTTGAGGATTTACATCTTGGCTTGCTTCAATTTATTATGTCCTTGATAAATGTTTCTCACATTTTTCCATACATTCATGAAAGAACTAGAACTCATCACCTTTAAAAGTTTTGAATCATCTAGCCCATGCATCATGATATCATTTTTTTCCTTGGAATTATTCTCATACAACCTAATCTCGACTAGATCTATTGAAGGAGTAGAAAGAGAAGTGTAAAAATCATTGACATATTTCCAAACACCAAACCCTAGAGAGTTTAGATGGCCTTCCATTCCTACTTTCCAAAAGATGTAATTTGTTCCATCAAACCTAGGACCCTTATAAGATCCATCATGTGTCATCCCATATCTTTTCTCTAGCAGTTAAACTTCTTTAGAGGAACTTGGCTATGATACCAATTGTTGAACACACTCAGATACTGAGAGGGGGTGTGAGTCAGTATTTATAAAAATTTAAACCCTTTAGATCTTAAACTGGTCAACAACATGCAAATTTAGACTTTTATCAAGATCAAAAACTTATAAATAGATTAGCAACACTTAATCATATTAGCAAAAAATTAGTATAGGAAAATGAACACACATGCACAAGATAACACCAGATTTACATAGAAAACCCAAGAAGGGAAAAACCATCATGATAAATCTCACATTATAAGAAGCTCACTAGTTACAAAATTAAAATTTGTTTTAAGGATCACTGCTTAAGGAAACACACTACTTCTTGATAGAATTCTAAGCTAAGGCACATAACTTTAAGGAAAGATACAAATTACAAGGACCTATTGAAGAGACTCACTATCTAATAGTAAGATACATGAAGATTCAGAAATTACAACATATGTCAACAATACACTCTATTGATTTAGGTGTTAAAGCTCATCCAATTTTTCTTTTGCACAAATAATTGAACCATTCCATACTCACACACCAAAACACACTCACTCACCTTACAACTAATTTGATCTTTCAATATCCTCCACAAGATCTCAAAACACCAATTAGGTTAAACATAACAAAAGATAAACAATAACCTCAACAAATTAGCCACAAAGACATAATGTGGTCCTATCCAAAAGGTAGAGAGGACCAAAAAAAATATTATTACATAATTCCAATATGATCTCAAACAACACACACGTTGGCACACACCAACCCAATTCGGAAACAAGGAAATGTGAAGAAGAAACATGTAGCACAATATTAGTTGGCCCAAAAAAAAACTTTCAACTGAATTTACTCAATGTAGTTAACAACAAGATATTTCAAGAACCAAATCCATCTTAACATAACTTCAAATGCTGAAGAATACCCCCAAGCACATAGCATAAGAAAGAGAATAATCTTATTCATTAGACATCACAAAATTTTGTGAAAATAAACTCACAATGTGTGGATCAAAAAGAGATGTTTTATGAACATTCAATAATACTTCCATATGCTTCTTTCACATTGTCCTGCCAAAAAAAACCAACACAAACTAAATAGAAACATAACACATCATCCTAGAAGCACAAAACATACAACCATGAGATAAAAAATTAATAGAACAACTTGTGATAAACACCATCACATGAAATCTGAACTAAGACACTACACAAAAAATGAGAGCATGTTCACCCAACTATAATAGAAGAAAAGTGAATTTGGAGGAATACAGAGCATTATCTGGACAATTCCTGACAACCAATAGAAACTACCAACCTAATATAATTATCAAAAACCTCCTCAACAACATAGGTGACCTAAAAAGATAGGAGTGTAACTTCCACAAAGCATACACATTGAATACCAAACCACAAGACCGTATCTTCAAAGATAGAGGAATGTAGAGCATTCTCCTAAATAATATTCAAGGCAACTTCCTATATTAGAAACTTTCATCAACATGAAAAGACCAAAACATTCTTGTAGTGACACATACTTCCTCAAGAATAATAGGATACAAAATACAACATACTAGAGACCATGCATTCAACATCTCTCCAAATTTAGTATTACTTTTTATCCTCATCTTAATGCTTCTAATCTTGATCTTAATATGTCATCATGATATCATCTATGTTGACAAGAACCATACTCAATACAACTTTAATTATCATCAAACAAGGCATAACATCCAACCATGAACATTAGCAACATCACTATTAGCACATCATACACCAATGATAACCCAAACTAAGTGTAAATTAAAGAAAAACAATGCCAAACATATGTGCAACAATAAGTGTTTATCTAGATTCAGAATAAAAATATGAAATAAAAGTGATAACTTAAGACTTCCATTCCAAATAAATAAATATCTTAGATAGATCAATGATGAATGAAAATCTAAAAAATAAATAAACAAACCAATACCAAATTTTAAACTCAAATATTTTGGATGTTCTCTTTAATGAATTGTAGGTTCTCAAATCAATATGTGCTTGTAAAATGATCATTTGTGTATACATAAATGAAGGATGAAGGGTTGATTTGTAGAGATGAAAAGAGGAATGTGAATGTTAGAGATTCAATCACAATGGGTGGTTAAGTTAAAATCTAGGAGAGAGTGGGAATATTTATTGGCTAATAATAGTCATGAGAAATATAAATAGATGAGGAAAATTATCTTATTTTTTATTTAATTTTTCCAAAGATGTTCACAAAAGGAAAAAATAATGGTGACATAATGAGGGGGATTTGTTTTTAGATAAAAGGCCATACGGTTGAATGTTTTGTATTAATAGTGTAGCTGAAATAAATTTGGGTAAGTGCCAATACACATAATGGAGGGGAATATGGTCTTCCCTCAAGTCAAATAAAAATAGCATGAAAAAATAAATAGTAAAAAAAAAAAACCTAGACCCTTCAATGGTTAAATCGAAGGTATACCATAAAACCATCACCCCTCCAACCATGCAACCATACATAACATCATAGGGCCCAAGTAATAGTGCAAAAAACACCTAACCTCAAAGCTAGATTTGGTAATTTAGCCTTCTAGATTTCAAAACCCCCAGTATAACATGAATGATTTCAAAACCCTAATGACGTGACAGGTTTCTAACTAGCGAAAAACCTTTAACATATCAAAATTGATAACAAAACATGAAGAAATGCTTACATCAAAGCTAAACTATTCATCACCATATGTTTTTCACATAATTGATAAAATCTCCTACCCATTTGAATTCCTACACTAGTTCTATATACACCTAAAATTGGTCAAGAAAATTAATTAATTAAATACAAGTTATTTAATTAATGAACCCCTTTAATTTGTCTACTTATAAAGAAATTCCAAATTTATTTATATATTTCACACTTTTTAATTCTACCATCTTAAATCACATTTTTCTAAATTTAATTAAATAAACAAATGTCAATAGTTTGTTTCATTTAATTAATAATATTCTCATTAAATTTAAATTCCCAATTTGAATTTAGGCACATGTCTCCAACTTTTCCTCTTGCCACATCATCAAGTGTCACATGAATTTAAATGGGAATTATCGTCAACCAATTCCAAGACAAAATTTGGACACTTTGCTCTCTCCATCATTTCATTCTCCCTCACACTTGGCATGGTGTTCATAGTCAAGGGAACATCCTCCATGATTCCCTCTAACTTCTTCCTTCTCCACCATTCATCTCTCCAATTGAATTCTCGACCGTTGGTTGCTAGAACATCACAAGATGCCTTGGAATTCCTATAAATACAACCTCTTGCTACAAAATTTGCAATCCCATCTTTGAGAAAACTTATTATGCAGAAATTTTGTGAGATCATTTTAGTGTTTAAAGAATTTGTGGTCATTTAAAGAAATTTGCATTGTATAAGCATTGTAGTCTAGACTCATGGCTTAGTTTCATAACTACATTGTAGTTATCATTTTAGTTTTTATATAACATTTGCATCATAGTCTTTATTATCATATTCATTGTCATATCACCATTATCATTCACAACATAATATCATAGAATCATTTAGCATTATCATACAACTTATTATCATGTAGGAATTATATTCTTGCATTTTTAAAACATTCCATTCCTTAGGCTTCCATTCTAACAATCATAGTGCAATATACAAATCTGAGAGTGAATATGATTTAATGAATCCCTGAAGATCGGAAACAATGAAACGATTTTAAGAATTTCCTTTTGTTTTCAATTAGATTAGTTTATGATTCAATTCTCTAATGTAATATGTTTCATTGCTTGTGTGATCTTATTCATTTACACATTTTACTTCACACATAAATTTGGCACCCACCATGGGGCCTAGCCCCTTTTTATTAACATTTTCTAGGAGTTGTTTTGCATATTTTGGACGTGACACTCTAGGTAGCACATTCAATATTTCTTTCAACACATACGAAACTTTGTCTAACACATTCAATTCTTGTTACAACGCATCTAGAGTACCTGTTAGCACATTTGTTTCCTGTTATGACACATATAGAGAATATTTTGGCACATTTGACTAACCTTTCAGTGCATACAAGGGGTTTTCTGGTGCATTAAATCTTTATTAGCACATTTAGTAGTTTCTCTAGCACATCGGACAGTTCTTTTAGTGGATAGGAGTTATCTCTTAGCACATCTGCTATCTATTTAGTGCATTTGGTTTATTTTGCAAAATTTCAAAACCCCAAGAACTAATTGATATTTTCTATGTTACAGATGCATAATACATTGGTCAAATGCAATTTTATCAAACTACTAATGATGTATGCAAGGGTTGGAGTTGTTTTTATTGTCTTCTTTTAATTAAATTAGGAACCTAGTTTAATTAGAGCATTAAAGAATGCCTTGTCTATGGTGCTTGAAGTAATAGGCCTATGTTCTCCCTTTAACTGGGTGAACAGAATGCTAGACTCACTATTTTATGCTTTGTTAACACCTTTAGCTAGCTTGTCATAGTTTAAAAAAGTACTCACCCTACAGGAACAACCTAAGTGGGAACAACCAAATCCAAGTTTTTTGACCTACTATAAATGAAAGTGAATTTGGTGAAAGTGCACAATTTGATGGTAATGTGCAAGATAACCATCCCCAAAGCCTTTGTTCTAAAGGTTGGGAGGTCTCATGACAGATTTTATCTATTTGTCACACCAAACATAAACCTTTATTATGAACCTTAGTGTAGAAGCCAACCGAGTTAGTATCTGAACACTTCTAATATCACAGTTTAAGGGGAGGGAAGAATTTTCCCCCAAGATAATCACCATATAACCATCAGGGATTACTAGCCAAAAGTGAAGGACTTAGCTTTGGTTAAAAGCTGGGAAAGGAAGAAACATGGGTGCCCTCTAGTGGGTGACACAGTTGTGTGAGATGACATGGTTCTAAGATGTGGGCTATGGTATTTTAAGTGACCCTTGAGAATTGAAAAGTGCTTGAACTGTCTTCTCTTGTGTTATACCTGTGGAAATCAAAGGAATTAGACTGGATTCTTGAATACACACTCAATGTTTAGTTCCTAGGTGGAAACAATTGTTTGACAACTTGCTACTTTGTTTGAAGCATAATTCAAGAATTCATCCATTTAAAGAATTCAATTCCCATAATTCACAAACTAGAAATCAAGAAAAAATTATTGTTAAAAAAAACTCCCTTGGAAACATTCAGATTCATAGATTAAAGAAAGTAGAAGAACCAGAAAGACTTGCAAAAATACTAAACATTTCTAGATTAGCGCATCCAACCTCTATTTTAGCACATTCACTGCATTTTCAAGTGCATATAGGGCATTTTCCAGTACATCCATAACATATTTTAGTGCATCCATTCTCTGTTTTGTTGCATACACTACATTTTCTAGCACATTTGAGTCAATTTTCAGTGCACCTAGTCCATATTTTAGCACATCTAGGTCACCTTCCAGCACATCCGGTCCATCTTTTAGTGCATTGACAAAACCTTTTAGCGCATTCACCTATAGAATACAAAGTCAAAATCACATACTTAAGGGCAATCTAGTGCATCCTTAGCATTTTTTGGTCCATTTAGTCTATCTTCTAGCACATCTAAGTCATCCTTCAATGCATTGAGTCCAGATTTTATCACATTCAATACATTCTCCAACGCATTTGGTTTGTCTTTTAGTGCATTGATTCTATTTTTCATCACATCTTGGGTACAATCTAGCACATTTAGTCTATTTAGAAACGCATCTATGCAATCTTTTATTTTAGTGCATCCAGTAAATTCAAAACCAAAGAGCTAAATTCATCCCCTATTCATCTATTTGAACCATAATTCAGGATCTTTTCTAGAAAAAAATCATTCCTTAGTTACACTAGTGCTTTAAACTTGTTGAAATTAACCTCTACCAATGAAATTATTCAAACTAAAAAAAGATCTAACACCTTCAATTTCCTAAACATCAAATCAAAACTTTGATTGTTGAGCTAAGTTTCATCAAGATTTGCCATCCTCCATCATGAAACTAAGTTGTATAATCAGACTTAAACTTAGTCTCATCAATAGAATTTTTCATTCTATTTGACTTAGTTTTTATCTTTGGAATTCTTTCAAACAAAGATTAAATTTTAGTCAAATTATAACACTTTCATTCCCATTCAAACAAGATCACAAAAGCAAAAATTCAAAGAAAAATAACTTGAAACTCATAACACCATGGATGAAGCTAAAGAAAATCCTTTCCATAAAATCCACCAATCTAAAGGTGAGGAAATAACTTAGGAAGACATCCAACATTCCTAAGAAGATCCAAATTTCCACAAATTACTTGAAAATAGTTTTAAAAGAGGTGGGAAAAAATACTTCTTAATGCTAGCTAATCAAGGTATCAAACTTCCACATGACTTTGATGTTAATCAATTGAAATCTCTCCCTAAAATGATTGAAAATGATCCATCAAAATATAGATCTAGTGGTTGCCTTAACTCATCAAATGAAAAACCTTCAACAACAGATTCAAGATATGTAAAGGGGAACCTCAAAAAGATACTTGCTACAAGACATTTTCCCTTATCCTTTTGATCAGACTATCAACATGATTCCTTTCCAAAATTTTGTGAATTTCCAAAGTATGATAAATACAATGGTAAAATAGATCCTATAGATCATGTAAGGGAATTTCGAACCATGAGTCTTGAATTTGCACATGAAGAGACTTAGTTGATGAGATTGTTTCCATGTAGCCTAGGGGGAAAATGCTTGGAATGGTTCTCCAAACTTGTACCATGAATTAAAACCTTTGAAGAGTTGGCTAATAAATTCATCACTGAATACTCCTACAACATCCAACATGAGATAGCAATGAAGGACCTTTGCAATACAAAACAAAAAAAAGGTGAATCATTCCTCATATTTTTGCAAAGGCGAAGAAGAATTTTTGCAAGATATTCTCATCCCATACCTAAAAAGGAAAATATGGAAATATTTATTGAAAATATAAGTGATGAGATGAGCTATAGATTGGAATTACAATGGCAGCCTACCTTTCAGAAATTGATTGAAAATGGAATCAAAATTGAAGAATCTTTGGTCAAAAGAGGAGTCATAAAAATTTACAATGAAAAAAACTCATCAAGCTCCTCTAATAAGTATAACAACAATGATAAACCAAAGTTTTGGCAAAGAAATAAGAATGCTAGTAACAATGATGCTTCAATAAAAACACAAAATGCAAAACCAGTATTTAACTTGACAACAATTGCCACTAAGACCAATCAAAACAACAACCAAAATGCCAATCAAAACAACAATCCAAGTAATGTTGAAGCTAAACAACCACCATATCGAACATCCTCAAATCGAAGACGATTCAAACCTTTGGGATAGTCACTTGAATCAACATTAAAGGAACTTATTCTAGCCAAATTTATAACATTACCATAAGCAAGAGATTGGGAACCAAGAGTTAAACTATCTTGGTGGAATGATGCACATTATTGTGACTTTCACAGAAACAAAGGACATAAGATAAATGATTGCATGTAGCTGAAACATTTCATACAAGATTTGATTGATAACAAGACAATATTTGTGGAAGGACCCCAAACAAACAATGATCATGGAGCATTCAAGAATCCTTTACCAAATTATGAAAAGGCGGAGTCCTCTTCGTCAAATTCCGAAGGGAAAAATGTGAATTACGTTTATGATTCTACCATTCATTGTGTTGAGGTAGTTGAACATAAAACTAAGGATATAAAAATAAAGGGCCAAACAGACAATATTGCAAATGATAATTCAATTAATGACATTACAATTGAGCATGAAAAAAGCATTGTCATAGCTGAAACTCAATTTCATGACATCAACACCAAATCACATCCAATTAATGACACTGTACCAATCAATCTGATCACACATGTTGCTGCAAATGATAATTATATTAATGTTATTAAAATTAGAGAGAAATAAGATGAAAAACCAGTCAATGCAACCATAAGAGGGCAAGACAAAGTAATATTGAAAGGAGGTACATCCAAGACACTTTCTGCCCTTGCAACATAGTACAACATAGTTGATCAATTATAGAAAATACCAGCTCAACTATCCATAGTGAAACTCCTCAAAATTTCACTAGCTCACAAAGAAATTCTAGAACAAGCTGTTGTAGCCACCATAGTACCAAATAATCTAGAAGTTTTCCAATTCGAAGCTATGGTGGGACACTTGACCACACCTCATTGCCTATGATTTTTTGAACATGATGATGTATCAATCAACCTTACAAATAACGTTGCATTACACATTGAGGTTTTAATTCAAAAACATCGAGTCAAACATGTTCTAATAGATGGTGGAGCTTCCCTAAATATTTGTACTTTAAAACTTGTTCATGCACTCGGATATTCTAAAAATTCCATTGATGCTAGAAGAAAGATCACTATCAAAGTCTATGATGATGAAGAGAGATCTTCCCAAGAACTAATTGTGCTACTAATTCAAGTGGGACTGATTGTAAAAGACAGGTTTTAAAGTGTTCGATAAAGAGTTGACAGAAAACATACTCTATGGGATGTCCTTGGATTCATGAGATGCAAGTAGTACCATCAACATATCATCAGTGTTTGAAATTTCTTTTTAATGGACAATAAAACACTATTTCAACTAATTCCAACAACCCCTAGTATTCCAACACACTCAAAAAACCCAAGATACTTTCATGCTACATAATAGGGAAGCTACAACTCCTAGTTCATCCAACAATGAAAGACAGTTAAATTCCTTGTCAAAGTGGGTTGAGAAAAAGGACCAATCAAAGTATAAGAGTATCAGTGATTCTACTCCATCAAACAATAAAATTCAATAGAATTATTTATCAAATTATCTTAAGGAAAAGGTTTAGTCAAAAGATAAAGGCATTGGTGATTCTACTCCATCAAATCATTAAGGACAACTCAATTCCTTATAAAAATAGGTTGAAAAGGTCTAGTTAAAAGATGAAAGTATGGGGGAATATTCATTTGAGTAATCATTGTATCTTTCACAACTGTTAAGTTCTCCTAAGTCATATGGACAACCATCCACATTGAAACAACAATCCTCACAACCATCCACACTCTTTGTTGCAAGTTTGTAAAAGCAAGCACTTTAGTGAATGAATCAAAATAAAATGATGTTTTAAATTGGTTATACAAGGATGAGGAAGCATCACAAGCATTAACTTCAAATGTACAAACAGAGCAATATGGAAAAGGGAAAAAAATCTTAGAGAAGATGGGATATGATGGAAAGGGTCCTGTTGGAAAAAGAAAAAAGGCTTAATAGAACCAATTTAGCCTAGCATAACCAATCCAAAGGACAAAACAAGACTAGGATAAAGAGAAGAATCAAAAGAAGAAACCAGATAGAAAGTTGTTGAGAGAATCCTTCAATTGAGAGATTGTTCTGAAATAGATTCCAATGAATATGAATGTGAATCATTATCTAAAGAATCTTGTCATGACAAAGAGATTGATGTGATACAAAAGTATGCACCAACACATATGGATGGACAAAGCTCAAGTTATAGACCACTTGAATTTGGATCACAACATATCAATGACTCAAGTGAAGATGATTAGACTTCGAGTGAGACAAATAATTTGGAAGAAAGTAACATAATAGACCTTGATATTGCTATTGGAAACTTTGATGATGTTTCCATCATGACACTCACCCCATTTGACCTTAGCCAATCTGACGATTCCTTTCCATTGGTACAACCTGAACTAATTGACTAGGACCAAACTAAGCTACTTGACATACCTACCTTCCAAATGATGATGCCATTGTGAAATTCCTTTGCCCTGATGATTCCAAAATATGTTCCACCAATAAATCTCATAATGAAGCTTCAGAAAAGGGGAGTGCCAAATCTTCTAGCTGCAAAATGAATATCAAAAATAGATCTAATGGTGAAAAAGTAAAAATAAAGAGGGCATATCAAGGTGAAAACCTCTCTAAGGCACAAAGAGATGGAAGATTTGAAACTCTTCCTAAAAACTATCATGAGAGATATTTAGTGATGGTTGAGCCCACACAATCCATCAACATTGGCACAACTAAAATAGTCAAGACTCTACATCTAGCAGCATCCATGATAGAGGAAGAAAAACCAAGCTTCACTAAATTATTTGAAGAGAGGCAAGTCAACTTTGCTTGTTCCTACACTAATATGCTAGGTGTAGATCCAGATCTTATCATGCACCATTTATCTCTACCACGTGGAGTTAAGATAGTGAAGCAAAAATTGAGAAAAATGCATCCAAACATTGCCCTATTACTGAAAGTTGAATTGAAGAAACTACTAGATATATGATTTATCTATCATATTGATTATACTGAATGGATCTCCAAAATTGTATCAATTTCAAAACTCAATCGTAGTATCAGGATATGTATGAATTTCAAATATCTTAACAAGGCTTGTCCAAAAGATGATTTTCCTTTGCCTTTAACATTGACATCACTGTGGATTTGACAGCGAGTCATACAATTCTATCAATTATGGATGGATTTTTAGGTTATAATCAGATAAAAATAGCACTAGAAGATCAAGATAAAACTGCTTTCACATGTCCATGGGGCACTTTCTGTTGGAATGTCATGCCTTTCGGGTTGAGGAATGTTGGGGCTACTTATCAACATGTGATGACCACTATCTTTCATGACATGATGCACACGTTTATGGAGGATTATGTAGATGAATTGTTGGAAAAATAATACACTAGAGAAGGACATCTAGATATCCTAGACAAAATATTTACCAGGTTGGAGAAATTCAATGTGAGATTAAACCCCAAGAAATGTGTATTTGGTGTACATTAGCTAAAATTTTGGGGTATATTGTATCAGTTAAAGGAATTGAAGTGGATCCTACAAATGTCAAAGCCATCATCGAGATGCCTCCTCCCAAGAATATCAGCCAGCTCAGATCTTTATAGGGACAATTCCAATCTATCAGGAGGTTCATCACACAACTAGTAGATAAATCTCATCCTTTTAATCACTTGCCACACAAGAATGTTTCTTTCAAGTGGGATGAAAAATGTGAAGAAAATTTTAATCAACTGAAGCAATATTTGATGTCACCACCCATACTGGCACATGAATATTTTGTAGGAAAAGAGAGGATAATGTATTACATCAGTAAAACCTTGAATGGCGATGAAATCAACTAAAAATTTACTAAAAAAGCTTGTATGGCAGTAGTTTTTGCTACTCAGCAACTAAGACACTACATGTTAACCCACAACATCAAACTCATAGCAAAAATTTATCCATTGAAGTATCTACTCAACAAAGTTTCCTTGACAGGAAGACTAGCCAAATGGGTAATGATATTGAGCGAGTTTGATATCCAGTATGTGGACAGGAAAGCAATCAAGGGTCACACCATAGTGGATCAACTAGATAAAGCACCATTATAGGATGATCATCCAATGATCATTTAGTTTCTAGACACTGATGTCTTAATAGTGTCAACCCAACAATGGATGTTATACTTTGATGGATCTTACACACAACATGGATCAAGTGTAGGAATCTTATTTGTCACACACCAAGGATATACCATTCCAAAATCCTATAGGTTAATGTTTCCTTGTACTAACAACACAACTGAGTATGAAGCATTTATTATTAGAATCAAGATAGTCGTTAAGTGGAAGATCATAGAGTTACATGTCTATGGAGATTCTTAATTGATCATAAATCAAATGAATGATGACTACCAGACAAAATATGATAAGTTAATGCCATATAAAATAATGGTCAATGATTTCAAGAAGTAATTTTTGGAGATAAAATTTGAGTAGATTCCAAGAGGGGATAACAAAGCTATTGATGCTATTGCAACCATTGCCTCTCTCCTATAGATACCTGAAAAATGAGCCTCATTATGAGTTCGTGGTGGAACAGTTGTTTAACCCTTCCTATGATAACCCTGAATCCAAAGTCATACACAATCTATTCAAGGCCAAACCTTATATCTATGGGAAGATCTTCACCTATCTAAAAGACAACACCCTACCACAAGATCTATCTTGAAACTAGAAACGTAACTTTATTCAACAAGCAACTAGACATACCTTGATAGTTGATGTACTTTATCACTGAGGTCTTGATGGTACTCTCCTTTGGTGTCTAGAATGTAATGAAGCTGAAACCACTTTATTCAAGGTTCATGAAGCCATCTATGGAACTCATTCAAGTGTACTAACTCTCACTAAAAAATCCTACATTTGGGGTATTATTGGCCAAATATGGAAAAAGAGTCTTTTCAATTTGTCAAGTGGGAAAAATGTCAAATCCATGGGAACCTAATACATGCACCAACACAAGAACTACAACCATTCACAACAACATGGCCTTTTTGTTAGTGGGGATTGGAACTTATAGGTAAGATTCATCTATGATCTTCCAATGGGCATAAGTTCATCATCACAGCCACAAAGTACTTTAAAAAGTGGATTGAATTTGTTCCCCTAACCACCATCACCAAAAAAAAAATGTATCCTTCATCTTGAATTACATCATCTATTGGTATGGTATTCCTTAGTCCATTGTCATGGAAAATGGTAGACCTTTTAAGAATTAGGAAATCCAAGAACTTTGTGAGAGGTTTCATATCCAACATCAATTTTCTACACTATACTATCATCAATGAAATGGCCAAGTAGAGGCCTCAAACAAAACCATCTTGAAAATATTGAAGAAAATTATCAATGATGTTGGATGTGATTGAAACATTCAATTGAATTCCGCTTTGTGGGCTTACCAAACTAGTATTCACACCCCAACAAGAGCTACACCCTATGCTCTAGTATATATATATGAGGTCATTCTACCTATTGAGGTTGAGCTACCATCAATCCATGTATCACTAAAGGGGATCATTTTAGATGAAGATTATCGATTGTCTAGGCTATAAGAGTTCAAACTATTGGATGAGTGGTGTCAGCAAGTAGTTGATCACTTGAAAGCCTATCAGCAAATGATGTCCCAAAGTTACAATCAACAAGTAAAACCAAGAACATTTCAAGTGGGTGATTTTGTCCTGAAAGAAAATCCATGAAATCAATAGGATAGAGAGAAGGGTAAATTTGAACCAAACTAGCTAGGTCCCTTTGTCGTTATCTTTGTCTTTAGATCTAAAGCATATTATTTGTCCACACCTGAAGTTGATTTGTTCAAAAAGCCCATCAATAGCCTACATCTCAAGAATTTATACACCTCACCCTGAAAAAAACCTGGCAAACAAGCATCTTGGTGACAACAAAAAAAGCAAAAAAGATTAAAAATACAAAAAAAAAGTAAAAAGTGAAAAATCAAAAAGGTCAGAAAATTCATAAAATTTGAAAAAGTGCAATAAAAACAAGTAGTGAAAACCTAGAAATAGGTGATATTTGTGATAGATTAGTTTTTCCATCTATTTGAGCATTCCAACCATTCACTTTCACCATTCATTTTCGTCATCATTTTTCCTATGATCAGAAAGCTTCATGTACATATCCTAGCATCGCAATCATGGCTCACACTGGATTGGGGGTAAAATCATGAATCCACTGGGGGAAAATAAACTTTGAGTTTAAAGAAATAGACAAACAACAATACGATCACACAACAAATGCAATGATCATAGTGCAACTTAACATTGAACATCAATCACAACCATGAACACATGAACCATTCATATCAAACAACCTAATCAATCAAATCAAAACAAATTTAAATGGATGATGTTCCTTCTGAATCATGGATTTATCACTTTGGCATAAATTTTCAGTTGTTGTACTTTGATTTTTGTTATCATATCTTTGGAGCAACTAGATGATGTATTGAACTAGAGGAGCTAGGAAGGAGTATGATTTTCTTTGTCTGTTGTTTGTGAGTTGATCACTACTACTATGAAAATTGTCACAAGACATGCTCTACAAAGTATCACTGATGACATTTTTAATTTTCATAGGAAAATGATTAACCCTCATATGTTTACTCAAGAAATACTTAGGTCATCTTGGTTTAATTATACCCAGATGTTTGTGTTAACTTGCAATATCAAAAATCATGGAATTAGTACTCAAGTCATCATGGTCTAATTATACCATCAATGTTTTTACTCACTTTCAACATTTTAAAGGATCAATGATGATAAAAATCATGACAAATCAGCTATTACGATGACAGCATTTTCATATTAGATCTACATGGTTCAGATAGATTGCATTTATATTTTTTTTGCATCTATATTTATGGATTTTCCAAGGATGAAAAAATTTCACAATGATGTTATCTTTATCATTAATGGATTGAGTACACTTGACATTAAACAAAAACATATCATTCTCATATAGTTGCATAATCATTTCAATATTATTCATCCATCCATGTATTACATCATAATATCCACATCTAAAAAAAAAAAAAAAGAAGTGCATTACATCTCACTTGCATAATCAAAATCATTTCATATAGTTGCATTAAGAAAATGGTTCATTAAGAATATTGAAAGACAAATCCAACAGAGCAAGATTTACAAGAAGAAAACATGGTTGAGGAACGTGACATGGTATAAAAGCATCATGCATAGGAGCGTATACAATCATCAGTCATATATCTTTATATCACCATTTCATCCTTACATAATCATTACATGAGCATACATAAACATTACATATCATTTTCATAATCAAATCCACCTCACATAGCATAAAACATCATCCATAAAGCATTTAGGAACATAAATCATGCATCATCATTGCATATATCAACCATAAGCATCACATAAGCATCATAGGAATCCATCATAGGAATCCATCATAGATCACATATAGACATATGGATTGCTAATTATTGCCACATATCATATAACCTCAAAATCATAATGTCAAGCATACAATGATATCCAAAGGTGTAAAGAGATACATCATAAAAAAAATGGCAGTGTATCATAATATCACAACTTAATTAGTGTATACACCATCAAATGTCACAAATACATCTTAGATGATTATCACAAAGCTATGTGGTGCTCCCTCTAATGGTACTATCCTCATACCTCCCACACCACCTAATGGTCTTTCCCTTAGATCTCTGTGAGGTGGTGGCCTTGTCACACACGTATTGGTAGTCCTAGTGTGAGTGTAACTGGAAGATTGTGCATAGCTCTCTTGATGCTCTAGAGGAACCACCTCATGATACTTTAGCCTATATAACTCAGCCTCCCTGGTAGTGCATCATACCTCTCAGAAGTATTCAGTTGTACTTGTGTCCTATGGAACTCTTTGCAATCTCTCTGCTATTCCTTCTACTTGCTCAACCTGTTTCCTCAAGTTATCCCTCTCCACTGTAATCATGGAAATCTATGCCTATTTCTAAGCTTGGGCCTAGGTTTGTGTCTACAATAAAGCCTGTAACTATGCCAGCTGACCATGCACTGTCTGCACTTGAACTTATAACATAGCTATCTGTGTTTGCTGCTACTATGAGGGTAGCTAAATTGTACATGTTGTGCTACAACTACCAATGATTTCCTCTTCTAAGGAACTCTAAAGTCTCAAACATCTATCATGGGCCCTTCACCACCCTCATCTCCTCCACCACCATCTCCTCCATCTCTATCTCCCCCATCACCATCTCCAACTCCTCCATCTCCATCCCTATCCCCATCATCATTGCTCTCTACCTCCTCCTCCTCCTCATCTCCTCCATCTCTCCTCCATCTACGTCCATGTACTACTACCCTCTCCTCATCATCTAATAATGGCATTGGATAATGTGGAATACATATTTGTGGGAATGGATGTAAGAGGCAATACTGTGTATAATCCTTAGATATAAGATCCTCAATAATCTCCAGATGATAATCCCAAGTAAGGGTTTGCAAACCTTGATACTCGTCAACTGCAACATCATATGATAACACAAGCTCCCATTCTATTGCATCAATCTATCGCCATGCATAATGACCCACTCTGTGAGGCATGCCTTGTACCCAACCATACTGTTGCAACACCCTCCTAAGAAAAAATATCTCAATGATAAATTGTGTCCTCCCAATCAAGTAGATAGACAACCACAAAAATGAAATCTTAGTATCATCCTCTAGCCACTGCTCGCAGTCTAAGTAGGGCCACCATGCCACCATCTCAAGATTGTCCAATACTCTCCTCCTATACTCCAATTTTCCCAATTTAGGCTAGACAACTAGACCTATATATGCATGCATATATGGTCTCATGGTTGGTCACTATCTATTTGCTACTAGACAAATGACCACTATATGCTCCCATGCCCATATCTATAACAATGTGACCCCGACTAATAAATTGGCCCCTCAGAGATAGACCACCTGATGTAGATCATGGTATAAATGGGAAAGCATGCAATATCCCCAAGCATATCTGGTACCCTATGTAATCATACTCTCAAGTATTCAGCCCCTTCCAACTGAAATTCCCTTTGACCTACAGTTAGGACATAGAAATCGTCCAATAAAACCAACAAGCACACATGGAAATGTAGCATATGCATCAACCATCTCTCACTAGGGAATCTTGTAACTACATATCTAATCATCCTCAAAAACTCTTTGAAGTGCAACAGTCCCACCTTGCTCGATGAAATCATATACAACTAGCTCCCCAACAACTAGAATCTTCAAAATATGGTAAACATCCTCCCATGCCACTATCATCTCACCGGTGGGTAAGTGGAAGGTGTTATGTTCACTATGCCATCTCTCTACTAGCATGGTCAGAAGCCCACTATTCATCCAATGTTGGGGCATTTGAATTAGTGAAGTTAGTTGGCATCGACCAATCACATTTAGATTAGCTTGATCCAAATGCAGAATCAACTCCTAGTTCCTTGAGAAGTGCTCCCGAATGTATAGGACTGCTAAAGGCTCCTATCATCATAAAATATCACAAATCAGCAAATCAATCAATCAACCTATCAATCTAATAAGTTCTAATGATATTTTTATTGCATCTCATGAGAATCTATCATTGGTCCTCACCTATCATGAGGAAATCATCAATCTATCATTGATCCTCAACTATCATGAGGACAATCATCAACTAATCATTGATCCTCACGTATCATGATGACAATCATCAATCTATCATTGATCCTCACCTATCATGAGGTCAACGATCATCATCCTATCATTGAATCTCACCTATCATGAGATCAATCATCATCTAATCTATCAACATAATCAATCATCATCAAATAAAATGCTAATGCGCTGAACAATCATCCAAATCAAGGAGTCAAATCTAAAAAATCATCATTCTAGCCTAGATGCACTAAAATAGTCTTTCTATGCACTAAAACCATCAATGCACTATAAAATTTCATGTATGTTCCATAACAAGGCTTCAATACACCAAATTACCAAATGTGCTATCAAATTTGATCAATGCACTAAATGATTCTATGGGCTATAACATTAACCTATTGCACTAAATTACATCAGCCATGTGCTAATAAACCCTATGCACTAGAATAGTTTCCATATGTGCTAAACATCTAGCTCTAAGCGCTAATTCTCTAGATTCACTAAATCCCTCTATGAATACGCTAAAAAACTAACACTAAGTGCTAATCTATTATATGTGCTACAACAGTCATTTAATGCGCTACATCGGTGCCCATATGTGCTAAAACATGACAAGCATAATTTAAACATGAAAAAATGCAGGAAAAATGAATTTCAAAAATCACAAGGAGTTTTTTCAGGGTATGTATTGAAGGTCCATACACTATCGGGTGGTTGTGACATCATATGCACTAAAATCGGTGTGTGTGGTAAGGAATCACCATCCTACTCAAATTGCTCAATTTCTCAATCACTCTCAAATTTTCAAACTACAAATGCACAATTGAACTTCTGATCATCTTGTTTTACCTTTTAAAGGTTAATTAAGTGGGGTTTTTTGGAGGTTGATTTATTTTATTTTTCAAAGGGGCTTAATTCATCAATTTATCATCTGACAGGTTCAACATAATTTTTTAGGAGATAAATTGTTTTTGGATCATAAAATTTTGAAATCATCATCAAATCATTGAAAAATCATCAAAATTTCAAAAAAATTTAGAAAATCCTAAAAATTTATAAATTTATTGATTTATCTCTCGAGGGGGCATATATACCTAAAATGTATACACCTAAAATCGGTCAAGACAATTAATTAATTAAATACAAGTTATTTAATTAATGAGCCCCTTTAATTCCTCTACTTATAAATAAATTCCAAATTTATTTATATAGTTCATACTTTCTAATTCTACCATCTTAAATCACATTTTTCTAAATTTAATTAAATAAACAAATGTCATTTTTTTTTTTAATTAATAATATTCTCATTAAATTTAAATTCCCAATTTGAATTTAGGCACATGTCTCCAACTTTTCCTCTTGCCACATCATCAAGTGTCACATGAATTTAAATATGTCTAATATTTAAATGGGAATTATCCTCAACCAATTCCAAAACAAACTTTGGACACTTGTCTCTCTCTATCATTTCATTCTCCCTCACACTTGGCATGGTATTCACAATCAAGGGAACATCCTCCATGATTTCCTCTAACTTCATCCTTCTCTACCATTCATCTCTCTAGCTGAAATCTTGATTTTTGGCTGCTTCCACATCAAAAGATGCCTTGGACTTCCTATAAATACAACCTCTTGCTACAACATTTTCAATCCCATCTTTGAGAAAACTTATTATGCAGTAATTTTTTGAGAATTTTAGTGTTTAAAGCATTTGTGAGCATTTAGAGCAATTTAGCATTAAGCAATTTGCATTGTAGAAACATTCTAGTCTAGACTCATGGCTTAGTTTCAGACAAGTCTAGGCTACTAGTTTTCATGTTTAGCAGGAAAACATCCAGCAAAAGTCACTAGAAATATTACCTGATTTTCACCTGCGGGCTCAATCAGGTAGGGAAATCTATGTTTCAAGTATTCATAAAGGCCAAATGGGGACATTGTTGTGCATGATTAAATCATATATCCGATGATTTTCTCAAGGAGGTCTATTAGAAAGCATGCCTCAATCAGATTTGGCTTAAAACTCTTGATGAAGAAATTCGCTGAAACCCTCCTATTATCTTGCCGACTGGTAGTGTGGTTCTATTCATTTGAAATATATACCAGTCGGCTAGACATTTTAATCACCATGGGTTTATATATGTCTCCCCGACATGTTGAAGTCTCGCCGACCGTTGTAATAGGGTGGCATCAGGGAAGAAATCTGCGCTCGGGGAGATGTCTTGCCGACCGCTCGTGGTCTCCCCAAAATGGTCCAAGCTCACCAAAAGAAAAATGCTTCGGCCTAAAGTCTTGCCGATCCGTTGAGGCCTCGCTAAAAAGGAATGGCATCAGAGAAAATGGTGCCTTCGCAGTGATGTCTCACCAACGCTGTGAGGTCTCACCGAGGTGGAATGGTCTCAGTGTAACCTCTCACTAATAGCTCATGGTCTCGCCGAAAGGATTTGTCATTGGCATGATGTCTGGCCGAATGATCGTGGTCTTGCCAACAGGAGGGGGCTTGGTATGATGTCCTGCCGACCCACTAGGGTCCTACCAAAGTGGTTTCAACTCGCCAAAATATTATTCCTTTGGCATAAGGTCTCACCAATAGCGAGGGTCTCGGCGAAAGTTTGTGCCCTCACTATGATGTCTCCTCGACTTAAGGTGGTCTTCCTGAAACGAAAGGTCTCGGTGTAATTTTTGACACCCATTGTGAAGTCTTCCCGACCGGTGGAAGTCATGTGAAGGTGGTCTTGCCAAAGGAATCTGCATTCAGGGAGAGGTCCTGCCCATAGAGCGGGGTCTTAGTGAAATGAAATGAGTTTGGTGTAAGGTCTAGCTGACCCGATGAAGTTTTGCTGAAATTTTTGAACTCGGGGAGAATGGTTAGTGCTCGGTGTAAGGTCTCACCGACACATGGGAGTCTCTTCGAAGGAGGCCGACGTCGGAGAAAGGTTATGAATTCGGGGTAATGTCTCACTGATAGGGTGGAGTCTCTCCGAAATGGTCTGAGCTCACCGAAAGATCCTAACCTCGTTGTGAAGTCTTGCCGACCGCTGGAGCTCTCACCAAAGGTTTGTGCTTTTGGTAAGATGTCTGGCCAATAGGATGGGGTCTCCCTGAAATGAAATGGGCTCTCACTGAAACAAGGTGGCTTCGATGAAAGGTCTGACCAAAGTACTAGGCTCTCGAAGAAAAGGGGTGTCAATAGGAAGATGTCTCGCTGACTACTAAATGTCTCGCCGAAGGTTATGCCTTCGGTGTAATCTCTTGCTGACCGGGAGACTCTTGCCGATAGTGGTTCACAAGGCTGAGATCGGAGAGACTCTGAGTGAAATATTTTCGCTCGATATGATGTCCTGCCGACAAGTGAGGTCTCAGCAATGGAAAGGGATATTGGTATGACTCCTGAGGGCTCGCTATGATGTTTGGCTAAAAGCGATAGTCTTGCCGATGGTTTTAGGGATGTTGATATGACTTTTGCAACTTGATATGAGGTCTCACCGACAATTGTATGCTATGTTGATGTTGCTAAAGGGTATAATTGCATCGGGGAGACACAACAAGTGTCTCACTAACATGTGATTTAGTCTGAATGACTTTTGATTGCCTGAGAGTGTTATGTGGAGTGTGTTCACCCAATTAGAGGGAGACGAGGGTGAACCATTGACAGTTTGACTGTTGTGACTCCCCTTGTGAAGAAGATCAATGAAACTTAACATGGATCTACTCTAAGAATAAAGTGATGGATCAATTCGATATCTCTGGGGTGTCGTCTGTAAACAAAAAGGAGACTGTAAGGATAGCTAGGATGTCGACTGGCAAGAGTGGATCGACATTTATGATAATTCTTCAGGACATTCAAAGTGGCTCTGATGGAAGTTTGAAGGTGGACACAGGGGCTAGAAGTTAATGTGATGGTTGCAAAAGATCTGAAGGGCCATCCCTAGAGCAATCTTTCACTGACATGGACATGGGGATGCACATTGAATGCATTAACTTTATTTTAAAAAATAAAGATCTGAAGGCCAACCCTTCTAAAAAATTGATATTTTGTAAACCCTAAAACAAAGGGGCAACACTTTTTTAGTTTTCGTATATATGGCATTTTGGCCTAATTTTGTAGGGAGTTCTTACTTGGTACTTTTCTGCTTTTGTTACTTGTGGAGATCTTTGTAGAAGAGAGGCTATGTTTTGTAGCTCATGACAGGCATGTATATCAGTGTTTCACCATTGAAATCAATGAGTATAAGCACTTTACCTTTTCAATCTCTCTATTAAATTGTGTGCACTCGTATAATTGATGAAACTACTTGTGAAACTGTATGATTCCTTGTGGTCATGTCTTATCTTAGCACCATTCTGTAGAGAAATATGTATTTTTCAGGTTGTTAGATGTTTTTATAATGCAATATTCGCTAGTTGTGAAGTTATTTCTTCCTTCTAGGAGTGTAGCCATATGAACCTTTTCATGAAATGTTTATGCAAAAAACGTATGTGATTGAGTTGTGTATGACAAAGATTTTGTCATTAACTGAAATTGTGTGTGTAAATTGTGTTATATGTCTTCTTATTAAATTTGGTGTATAACCATAGAGTTAGGTTTCATTATAAGTACTCTTTCTTCTCCTTTTCCTTACAACATCAGTAGTTTTAGGAGATACACAAATTAGGAAGCCGGCCTTCTCTAGAGGTTCTTTTCCATTTTTAGGTGACCCACAACTTGGAAAAGTTCCCATGTTTCTCTGAAGTTTTAAGTTCTGCAACTTGATAAGGGTGCAACTTTAGAAGATAACATTTACTATTTCATTTTCCTTGCATACGCTTATAGAAACGCTTAAGCATTTCTATGTATACTTCTTTTCCCTATTGTAAAAACATAGGGTTGGTTATCTCCATGGCTGTGATATTTCTTTATAATCTTTTCATTGCCAAATATTCACTTAGGACTATCAATTGTTCAATTTTGAACTCACTATCTTTATGCATGATAATTTGATATCCTTCAAGGTTTTAAGAATATTGTCATATATTCATTGAATTGACTATTATGCATTCTTTGTTACAATGATACTATCATGAGCTATATTTACGCTTTTAGATAGAAGCTTCTATCACCACAAATAATGGTTCTATTTTTTCTATAGTGAAAGGAAAACAAATATATATGTTATTCTTCTTGAGCATTACCTATTGTTGACTTTGGTGATCGTGTATGTATATTATTTCCTTTCCACATATGAAGTTTGATTATTCATTTCATATATGATGATTTTACTGTCATTTTCATGCACTATAAAAATAGTAAGTCTTCAAATGTTCCTGAAAACCATCAAAATAGACTTCCTAGCATTGGACTGAAAGCTCATATCAGCAATATAGCCATAGACTGAATTAGTCCTGTATGTGCATAAAATTGGTCATATCTAATTATTCCTGACATTTAATAAAATATTTATTATTTAATTAATTTCTCTAAAATCTTCTACATATAATTAAATTTAATCAATTTAATTATATTGTTCATTCATTTTATTATGCATTTTAATTTAAATCTCATTCTCTAGTAGTCCATTTCGTTGAGCTTGGCATACATAATCTGAGAGCAACTTGAATCAACGAAACATTGGAGATAGAGAGCAATAGAATGACTTTGAAGAAGCTGCCATAAAGAGTTTGTTTATATTTTCTTTCAGTTTCTTTGATATAAGTTTTATTGATTGTGTTTTGAATTCATTAGGATAATCATATTTCATACACACAAGTCCCAAGGGTGCCAAATACAATTAGTTCATTAATTTTCTTGCAGATTTAATCAACTAATTTATTTTCTTTTTCCCCCTTTAACAAGGACATTACCTTTCTTTTTGGAACACAATAACTATTCATATTGTTGTTGTGAATGATATCAAATAACTATCAATCTGTATCCTTCATTAACTGTGTTCATTGTGCTTTTATCATCTTAGGGCCTAAGGTTCTTGAACTCAATACATAGTTTCAACCACTACCACTGCAATATATACTCATGCTATTGAGGAACAAGACAATATTTAATTTATGCTTGGCCTTTCTATGGCCTATATCTGTGGCACTTACAGGTACTATGAGGATTCCATCACTGATCACTTCATATTCTTTCCTCTGTGACATTGCTGAAAAGTTTGCATAAATGGCTTTAGGTCTTGATTTTCCATATATTTGACCCTTCAATCACTATCCTCTTATCATTGTTAAAGGACTGTCCTTATAAACCTACAATACACTCTCAGATATCAAATGGTTGAGTGAGGTAGATGATGCACATTTTCCCTCCACTATAGTTATGATAGTGACCCAACTTCTTGTGCATGCTTTGTAATATATTCACCTTCTTCACTACAAAATGTATTTTAGAGGACTATACCTTTTACAATGCCTCTCTAGGGAAACATGTGTTTGAATTCATGCCCATTGTAATTTCATAGTGATTGTCTTTATATCCATGATTGTTCTGACCCATTGGCACTGTAATAGTATTATGAAGGAATTTCAATCTTTGTTTGCTACCAATCTTTTTTTGCCTCTATTTATTGTCAAATCTCTACTCATTGTTTAGTGCTTAATGTTGATCTCCTTGTCTACCCATAACTGCTCCTTGGCTATGAAATGACATATGCTTACTCACTCCAACTACCTTAAGAGTGATTAATGGACTATACCTTTCAATGATTAGGCTAACTTTGTGATCCCTCCACTATTTTAATGAGCAAAGGCTTGTCATTAATAACAAAGATGTTTTCATTCCATGGTTGATGAGTACCACTATTTAATTTCATGGCATTGCCAGATTATCTTGTCGTAACACAAAATAGTAGCACGCTGAGCTCAACCATTGTGGGAGCCACATTTTACCCCACGTGATTAAATATGATGAAATAGTAACATTGCTTTTCATGTATATGCACATGAAACAAATATTTAAATAAAAGCATATGTAAATCTTAGGTGTGTTTTATAACTTAAATGGTTTTTTGGGACACCTAAAGTGTACATGGCTTATTTAATACATATGGAGATCAGTAAATATGTGCATAGGTGTGTGTTCATGTATGGTTTGAAACTTTTCATTGCTTGGAGCATTGCTCAAATACCATTGCTTTTTCCAGATGCAAGATAAAGAGCAATATGGAGCTAGGAGGACATAAACAACTTGAAGCAACATCAATGCAAGACAACTCAGATTGAACCAATCATTCTCAAGCAATGAATGGTTTCTCTCCCTACATGCACATTTTCTTTGTTTACTTATATCATGTATATGTTTTTCTTCATCTTTACTGAATAAGTTAAATCTCACGACTTGTGTGAGACAATGTACAATTTTACATTCAATAAAGATTACTCTTTTTTGAAAAGGGCAAAATCTTTCTTCTGTTATATGCATGTGTATAAATGCAATGATTTGTAGTTGTAATATTTCTTGGATTTTTTATTTATACATCTAAATGTAATGTAAGAAAGTTAAGAAAATGAATACCTCATTTTCTTAGTTTAAAATCAATAAGCTCAACCTAATTTGAGTTGTAAGTGAAAGAAATGGGTAACATTTCTGGCAACATTTGTTGCATGTTTGCCTGCTAAACATTTTGACCAATTTCCTAGACTTATCCTTGGGCACAAAGTCATTCAAAAACTAGGCTCATGACTTAGGAAAATAGATTCAGAATTTGTAACTTAAACTTGACAGTATGAATGATACCTTGGCATTTATTGAAAACAAAACAACAGAAGGGAAAACTATCTAATTGTGCTAGAAAAGCACTTAGGGAAATGAAACTAGAGCTGAAACCTATACTATCCTACACTAACTAGTAGAGAAACTAGTCAAAGAAACCCATTAACTAGATTTGCAAAATAATACCCCTTTCTTAGCAAAAATTGATGCTTTTCATGACTATGTATTGCTGAAAAGATATGAAACACAAGCAAATATTCAATAGATTGTTGCAATGTTTCATAAAAACTGCTAATAAGCTTACTTTCAACCTAGTTTTGATGATGCTTATGATTGTCCTAGCTTGGAAAAATGAGCCAAACTTGTTCATTTTCAGCTGCTACTCCTAAGTCAGCTTCAATTGCATCTTCATGCCTGGGTGCAAGCATGACCTCTGATACTTCAATGGTGTCCAAACTGGCTAAGTCTTTGATTGGACAACCTCTTAAATGAACAAAACTTGGGATTTCTTTGATGGTTGCCTCTCTTTCTTCTAATTTCACATGGTTTTCCTTCTTCATAGCTAATTTTGGACCATCAAAAAGATGATTAGAAATGACAACATTACCTTCACTTTGCATAATAGCTTGCCATGTTGATTCTTCCTCCATGGTCAATGAGCAATCTTCTTCTACCAGGGTAGCAAATAACTCATCAAAGCTATTAGCTCTTGAAAGGCTCTTGGAAGTAGTTGGTACAAGCTCTAGATCTTCATTATCATTCAAAGAAATATACTTCAACTCAGGTTTGTTCTCTTCAATGAAGGAAGGTAGAAACTCTAATAATGATGAAGCTTCTTGAAGCAAAATTTCATCTAATAAATCAGCTTCAAACTCTACTATATAGCAAAAAGGAAGCTCCTCCCACTAGTTAAGATCTTGTGTATCAGGTTCATGAGAAACTTGTTCATCTAAGAGAATGAATTCCTCTCTATCAAGAGCACATTCTTCTTGTTGTTTCAACATTTGCTCAAGTTTGTGAACTTGTTGCTCAAGTTCATCATGAGTCTCAACTACTTCTAGCTGATTTGATTCCTTACCATCCAACCTTGAAAAAAACTGTTCAATTATACCTATACAAACCTCTTCAAAAAGCTCAACATTAGCTTTTTCATCCATAAATTGCTTATAGACATCGAAACTTATATCCTGGAAAAAGATAACAAATTCAGTTTTATGCTCTTCTTCCAGGTCCAAGGCTCTTTTTCCTTGCTGACTGTCATCAATAGGAAACTCACCACACTGTCTGATATCTTCTTGCTAATCAATCCTTTCTTGCTGTAATTGAGAATATCTTATAGCTAAATGTAGAGGATTAACCTCTCTAATCTTTTCCCAGAGGAGTAAGTTGCCTGGATCAATGGGATGCTCTTCGTTTGTTTTCTTTTTAATAGAAGATTCATTATGTTCAAAGCATAATACATTGAACCTTGAAAAATGAAGTCCTTCCTCAGAGAAAGGATTTGGGAAAGTAGCATTTGGGTCTATTTCTTGCTGTTGAATACAAGTTTGATAAGAAAGTTATTCCTGCTGTTTTTCAATCTCAAACATTTGTCTTTGAAAATCAGAAGCTATACCCTTGATACTCATGTTAATCCTCTAAGATTGGTTGATATTATAATGATCTTACTGAGACTGTTTTTGAACAAAAATAGGCTCATGTACAAATTGAGTAGGGGTGAGTGGGTAATGGGAAAATTGAGCTTGTTGGTTTTCTATTATTGGTGGGTCATTGGGAGTAAAACCTATAATAAATTCTACTTGGTAAGGTTGGTAAGAGGGTACATATGCAAATTCTTCCTCATATGGAGGATGAAAAGACATGTTTCCATGAAATGAAGACACGTCCTTTCATTCAAGAAGCTAAAAATAAAAATTCTTCAAAGTTTTGAAACAAACTAGAACCGACACTACTGAAACTAGTAAATTCAAACTTGGAGTCACCAGATATGCAAATAATACCTCTAAAAAGGCTAGAAACTATTGGTTGCATACCAAACCAACAAAATATGTTGAAGAACATTTCCCACCGGGTGTGCCAAAATTGTTATCTACTAAAATTACATCCTAGCTAAGATGCAAAATTTAACAGGATAAGCTACATGACTTAGCTTTCTAGAGAAAACATGGGAAGACCTTTAAATTCGTGGGTTGCCTGTAGGTAGAGGTCAAGCTCTAGAGAAGGCCATCTTCCTATCTGTTATCAACTAAAACTACTGGTTCTTGAGGGGAAAAGGGAGAAAGATTGCATAAAATGAAAACTACCTCCTAAGGTGATACACCAGAATATTACTTAGACTTGGAAACTCATATTTCATACACCTGCATACAATGACTAGAAAAACAACTTGCACAACCTATTTCTATGTGCTTTGCATAAGTGTTTTACAAAAAGGCCTTACTGCTTGAGCTCTTAGGAGGAAAAAACTTCACACAACTAAAAGCAATTTGCAATCTTGACACATATTATAACCTACAACATCACACTTCTCTGCAAAAGGTACTAAAACCATGAGACAAAATTAACGGAAATGAATACAATCTCACAATAACTTAATCAATCATGTGGAAATACACAATATTGAAGTAACAAGAAGGAAAAATAGTCCATTTGATGATACCCAAGGTTTGCACTATATTCCATGTCCAAATGAGTTACAAAACTCTACAAAGATCTACCAAAGGACCAAAGAGTCACTAAGTGCAAAAGTTCCAATCAAGAACTAACTCAATAATGAGTTACAAATGAGAATATAATCATCCACTCCAACTAGCTCCACTAAGAAGGGTTCTAGAAACCTCATTTTTGTAAGCTTCCATAAATCCTAAAATCTAGCATGCAAATCTCCTCCAAATGATCTCTACAAGAGTGAAAAAGTCAAATTTGACTATGTCCACCATCTAGGTATTTAAAACCACCTCCTATAAGTGCTCCAAAGGCCTCAAAGCTTAGTCAAAATGCTTGTTATATTCTTGGTATATGTTTTCCAACCTCCTCTAACTCCCCTAGATGCTTGGCATATCATAACTCAAAGCATATCTCTACATTTCTCCTCCCAAGACTTAGTCATATTGATACATGTTTCTATTTTTTGCATTTAAAGGAAAATAATGATTTAAAATAAGTGATTTATAAAGCATCACTTATATTTAATCATTTTAAAATATAAAACAAATACCAAAAATAAAATACTTTACACCTCCATGTATCAGCATAAACATAGACAAATTTAAAGTTTGCTAAGTTACAAAATTCCTAAGTCCCAAAACATCCCACGATGAAATTAATTGACATTTTAAATAAAAGAAAAGGCAAGAAAATGCAAATATCATATCAACACTTTGTAACATAAGGTATCAAACTCTAAATGTAAAAGCAAAAGATCAAATAGTTCATCTCATTTGCTTCTAAAGCTTCTGGAAGAAACCCAGGTGCAGCTAATCGCCTCCATGATTAGGGTTTATGGAGCATTACCTACATCTTTTATACTGAAATCCACAATCTCAGGGCACCCTTTTTGTATTTCTATCAACTTTTCTCATGAAGAATGCTGGTAAGTTTCTTTAGAAGAAATTTTTGACAAAAATATTTACCTTTTTTTTTTCTTACAGGGCCTTCATGGCTGCAGCTTCTATATTATTTTTACCCATTTTTATATGTTTTGTTTCATTTTTGTGTGTTCCTTTTTTTTGGACATCATGGAGATCTTTTGTGAAGCTTTGTTGAACTTGACATATGGCGTATTATGTATTTGAAAATGCATAAAAGCTTGACCAAGCTACTAAATCTCAAGGTAAATACTTCTGAAACACTTTTAGTCTTCATTCTCTGATGATAAAAGGCTCAAACATGAACCATTTTGCATAACATAAATACACTTTCATGTGTCTACCTTCCTCTGTCATTTTTAATCTTGTTTCTATAGCTACTGCCATATATGTAATGAAGACTTGGAAGATCACAATATGAATGAGGTTTTATGATATGCATAGCTGGCTGAAACAAGGATTATCTCCATCAAAGACTTCATAGACCTTTTCAATTACTTCATGAATGCTACCCTTTTAATTGACCCATAGGTCGCCGGCTTTCATTTTCTGGTTTTGAGTTGGCCATAGGTTTCATTCCTACATTTCATTTACTTGAAAGCATCAAGATTCCAGGCCAAGCTCCCTCATTTTGTTATGGTTTCTCTATTTTGTTGGTTCCATTAAAGCCCTAGCATCACTATTAGCTTTCATTCACTATGGTGCCTTTTATTTTTAGACACATTCAGCCGCAGGCTTTATTTTGACTATGACTGTTCTTATCTATCATGTGAAGTCGATATCATGCTTCATATCGTGCTCTACAAGTTTTTACACCTGCTATTGAAAAATTATTCTGAAACATATTCATGAATGATTATCCTTATTTTATGTGTCATTTTCCTTGCATACACTTATAGAAACACTTAAGCATTTCTATGTATACTTCTTTTCCCTATTGTAAAAACAAAGGGCTAGTTATCTCCATGGCCGTGATATTTCTTTATAATATTTTCACTGCCAGATATTCACTTAGGACTATCAATTGTTGTATTTTGAACTCACTTTCTTTATGCATGATAATTTCAAAACCTTCAAGGTTTTAAGAATATTGTCATATATTCATTGAATTGACTATTATGCATTCTTTATTACGTTGATACTATCATGAGCTATATTTCCACTCTTAGATAAAAGTTTTTGTCACCGCAAACAATGGTTCTATTTTTTCTATAGTGAAAGGAAAATAGATATATATGTTATCCTCCCTGAGCATTACCTATTGTTGACTTTGGTGATTGTGTATGTATATTACTGCCTTTCCACATATGAAGTTTGATTATTCATTTCATATATTATGATTTTACTATCATTTTCATGCACTATAAAAATAGGAGGTCTTCAAATGTATTTGGAAACCATCAAAATAGACTTCCTAGCATTGGACTGAGAGATCATATCAGTAGTATAACCATAGACTGAATGAGTCGCAAGGGTGCCAAATATAATTAGCTCATTGATTTGCTTGTAGATTTAATCAACTAATTTATTTTATGTTTCCTCCTTCAACGAGGACATTACCTTTCTTTTTGGAACACAATAACTGTTCATATTCTTGTTGTGAATGATATCAAATAACTTTCAATTTGTATCCTTCATTAACTATGTTCATCGTGCTTTTATCATCTTGGGGCTTGAGGTTCTTGAATTCAATACACAGTTTCAACCACTACCACTGTAATATATACTCATGTTATTTAGGAACAAGACAATATTTAATTTATTCCTGGTCTTTATATGGCCTGTATCCATGGCACTTACAGGTACTATGAGGATTCCATCAGTGATCACTTCATATTCTTTCCTATGTGGCAATATTGCAAAGTTTGCATAAATGGCTTTGGGTCTTGATTTTCCATATATTTTACCCTTCAATCATTGTCCTCTTATCATGGTTAAAGGACCATCCTTATAAACTTGCAATACACTCTCAGATATCAAATGGTTGAGTGAGGCAGATGATCCACATTTACCCTTCGCTATAGTTATGACAATGACCCAACTTCTTGTGCATCCTTTTTCATGCATTCACCTTCTTCACTGCAAAATGTCTTTTAGAGGACTCTACCTTTTACAATGTCTCTCCAAGGCAACATGTGTTTGAACTCATGCCCATTGTAATTTCATAGTGATTGTATTTATATCCATGATTGTTCTGACCCATTGGCATTGTAATAGTATTATGAAGGAATTTCAATCTTTGTTTGCTACTAATCTTTTTCTACCTCTATTTATTGTCAAATCTCTATTCATTGTTTAGTGCTTAAGGTTGATCTCCTTGTCAACCCGTAACTACTCCTTGGTTGTGAAATGACATATGCTTACTCACTCCAACTGTCTTAAGACTGATTAAAGGACTGTTCCTTTGAATGATCAGGCTGACTTTATGATCCCTCCACTATTTTAATGAGCAAAGGCTTTTCATTAATAACAAAGATGTTGTCATTCCATGGCTAATGAGTACCACTATTTAGTTTTATGAAATTGAAATATTATCTTGTCAAAACATAAAATAATTGCATTTCAAGCTCAACCGTTGTGAGAGCCACGTTTTACCCCACATGCTTAAATCTGATGAAACAGTAACATTGATTTTCGTATATTTGCACATGAAACAAATGTTTAAAAAAAACATATGTACATCTTAGGTGTGTTTGATAACTTAAATGGTTTTTTGGGACACCTAAAGTGTACATGGCTTATTTAATACATATGGAGATCAATATATATGTGCATAGGTGTATGTTCATGTATGGTTTAAAACTTTTTATCACTTAGAGCATTGCTCTAATACCATTGTTTTTTCCAGATGTAGGATAAAGAGTGATATGGAGCTAGGAGGACACATACAACTTGAAGCAGCAACAACGCAAGACAACTCAGATTGAACTAGTCATTCTCAAGCAATGACTAGTTTCCCTCCCTACATGCACATTTTCTTTGTTTACTTATTCATGTATATGTTTTTCCTCATTTGTATTGAATAAGTTTAATCTCACGGCTTGTGTGAGACAATGTACAATTTTACATTCAATAAAAATTACTCTTTTCTATAAAGATCAAAATATTTCTTTTGTTATATGCATGTGTATAAATGCAATGATTTGTAGTTGTAATATTTCTTGGATTTTTTATTTATACATATAAATGTAATGTAAGAACATTAAGAAAATGAATACCTTATTTTCTTTGTTTAAAATCAATAACCTCAACCTGATTTAAGCTGCAAGTGAAAGAAATGGTTAACAATAACATCGTTTTATTAGTGCTAAATATTTTTAGATAAACTATTTGCAATTCTTTAACATCAACATTTCTTGAATAAACTATTGTATGATTTGAAATGTTGATGTTAAGAAATTGCACACAATTTATCTAGAAATATTCAACACTATTATCATGGACTATGGAAACAAAATGTTATTAATCATTTTAGTACTTTGATGCAAAAAATGAGTAGAAAGATGCTTTTAATGAATTGCAATTATTATTATAGTGTACTACTTATGCAATCCAATAGCCACTCACCTTTATTCCAATTGCAATTTCAATCATCAAGTCATTGATATGAACAAAACACAACATGATAAAGCACATTCCTTATTCAAAACTCATGTTGCCATGAATTTAACTTGGATTTTCTTAAGTTCACATCTCAATATACTCTAACAACTCTATTTTCATGCTTGAAAAATATAATTACTATAATGGACACAATATTTATCTCCACTAAATACACAAACTAATCAACCATAGGAACCATACATGAGTCCCTTGTTTTACAAGGAGAGGATATGGAAAGGTCAAATATATTTGGATATTTTATTGATATTAAAATAATCACCTAGATGTGTATAGATAATTTGTGGTGTCATGTGTTTGAGATTTTTAGGTGGGAATGAGAGTAAACATGGAAGCATGGTTGGTAAGAAGTAAAGTTAATAATATTTTAATTATGACATCAATTATATTAGGTAAATATTGAAATCCTTAAATTGATGAAATGATTTTTTTTTAAATTCATTTTGGTAATTTAAAGATTTGTATGGTAGGTAAGCAAAATTTTGATAAAAAAAAAAAAAAAAATTCACTTTGCTTATTTAAAATTTGGATGGTAAGTAAAGTCGGTAAGGTTAGTATTTGATTGTTTTAATTAATCAAATATATATGTCATGACTAGTTTGAAGCTAATTAAGTTCACAACTAAACATAATTATTTTATTTTGGAATTATTGAAATTCCTAAATTGATATTTACTCACAAAATTTTGTCATGTGTCTGTATGGAATGGCAAGTACCAAACGAAAAAAAAAATTCTAGGCGAGCATCCTTCATTGACATCTTGTGATTTGTAGAATAGTCTAAAAGACCCTCTCACTTGAATTTTAAAAATGAAGGAAAAAAAAGATGTTAAAGCTGGTATGTAAACCACCCAAAGATTATATATACAAGACATTTTTCTAGGCCTAAATTTACCTAAGAGCTATAGACCATTGTATAATATTTTTTTATGGGTGTGTTTGGGTGCCACATGGAGATAATTAATATGCCCAATCATTAAATACTTACAAAAATCTATGTTGCACATAAGTTTGATATTTTATGTGCAAGTTCCAACCTTTGCAAGCTTCATATCTTAGAAACACGTTATGAATTTAAATTTTTTTAAGACCTCTAAGAAATTGCTAAGGCTATTTAAATGTATTCTTATTTAATTTTGTTGTTAAGTGAATTTTTAAAAAATATTGGGATGTTGATAAAAATGTATTATATTCACAAAGATTACTTTAAGAAGGCATGTTTTCACATAATTGAGCATCTAGATTGATTTATTTTTTTCTAATAAAATAATAAATTTAAATGATGATTACCTTCATTACATGGCATTTACATTGTGTCTCTGGTTTATATTACACAAGAACTTGTCTAAGTCATGTTTATTTGACATTTATTAAAATTACACAAATTCCCAAGAAATAATCTATATGACAGTAAAATGGCTTGCTGCAATGAGCAATTTCTATTATGTGCACTATAACAATGTATTTAAGTCCACCTTCATATTGTAGTCTGGGAAACACAGTGGGTTGTGGTTTGTATATCACATAGTGTTTTCCAACTTGTAATTGTATGTAGATAGTATGGTTCTCATGAAACTCTTGTTTTTTTTAGACCTTACGAATTTCATGAAACTCACCTACAAAATTTATTACAACTCTTCAGTGGACTAAAATTTGGGTTTCAAAATCATGATATGAGGGTAAATCAAAATGCACTGAATAATTATAGGTTGGAAAACACAGTGTGGGATTTCAGTAGATGCTTATAAGAAACTTTGATCCCCTTTAGGATCTAAGACAATTGCTTAAAGAATGCTTAACGATTACAATTTAATAATCCAAATTACTAAAATGATATCAACACCACAACATAATTAAACTAATAGAATTGACAAAAAGATAGAATTCAAAAAGAGACAAGAAAGAGAGAATGCAAACAGCTTGATAATGGAGTTCGTCATAAAACGACTACGTCTTCGGGCCTCTCTCCAAAGAGTAGACCGATCTGATTAAAATCTTCAGAAATTTGGCATTACATCTATTTACAAGCTTTTCCCTTCAAGCACGATAGAATTCTAGCATTCTCCCAACGCACAGGATCAACAATTCATCTCTTCGGAAATAATCTCAAGTCTTCAACACCTGAATCATGTATAATCTGGATTCTGAATAATGTCCTCATAAATCCTCTAACCCCCCTCTTTTTATACAAAAAAATTTACTCAATTGGGCTAATAACCAATTGATTTACAAAATCCACCTTATCTCTCCAATTTTACATAAAATCTTCACTAATCTTCCTTATTTACATATTAGGATTATTAATAATCCTAATTAACCCCTACGATTAATCTAAGCCCTTCAATTTATTCTTTTCGAGCTTTTGTTGTTACAAGGGATTTGTTGTTTGGAGGGAATTTGTTTACTTTTAAGGCATTCGGTTTTGGAGCTTTAACAAAATCACCCGAGCTCCATATATATTTTGAAGCCATTGAATGGCTTATTGGTGCATGGCCATTTTGATAGGCGGCTGGTTCGGGGTTCCAAAACCACCAGCTTGTTTTTTCACTACCAACTTCGACTGACTTCTATAACAAAACTAATCGCTCACCATGCATAGATAAGTACGGATCATTTGGCGCAACGGTCAAGCGGCCACGTGGCATGCTGAGGAGGTGCCATGTGGCAAAACTCGATTGGCTGAAAGTGATGACATGGCTAATGATGACGTGGAAAATGTTGACTCGACTGTTGACGTGGATGATGCTGATGTGGCCTACGGATGCCACGTGTCATCTTGTGATTGGCCCATGTTGCTGACTGTGCATTGTACATGCTGACTATGCCATGCTTATGTCAGCAAAGTCAACCCAACTTTGACTGCTTACATCTCAAGCAAATGGACTCCATTTTTTTGAAACAAATGTCATCAGAAAGCTTGCGAAGAGATCTTCGCATTGATGTTGATTTTGATCATTTTTTTATGACATCAATTTTTGGCCCTTTTTTTTCTCTGCCCTGACTCCAAGGTTGGCCAAGGTTTGATTGAGCATATCTTGGGCTCCGTAGCTCTGTTTGAATCTGTTCGAGTTGTGTTGGAGTCAGAACTTTGCCCTCTTTCTGATGATTCTGATTTTGAAGATAAAAGAGAAACTTCAATTTTTGACGAAGATCCTCTGGATCAAACTTGCATTTCCTTTTGATGGGCAGCAAGTTGATTATCCCTTTAAAAAAAATTGAAGCCCATACAATTCACCTCCTTGACATTCACTTCGACTAATAGGAAGAGCACTTGGCTAAAAAACATCCCCTTTGCAGCATTTGAATTGTTGTAAACTCATGCACTAGGAAATACAAATGGCATAGGTGGTTCAATTTCATCTTCATATGCAACAAGAGATAGTGGTAGCCTTGCATTTCCAATGCTCGACAATTTGGCTGGTGATTGTTGAGTTGTGGAGGAAATGGTATGGGCTTGGATTTTGTTTAAAGGGATAATTGTTACTCTTGTATGTAGATATCCTATTTCAAGTGGGAGTTTTCTTGTTTGTTCTATATCCACTACCGCATTACACAAATTCCCTCCCCCACCAACCTCCAATGCAAATATTGTTGTGGCATCTTAAAATTTCATCAGTTGTGCAACAACACCTTTCACTTTTAACCTATCAATTGTGGAACAACATCTGTGACTTGATACATTGATCAGTTGTGCAGCAAGACCTTTCACTTTTGACATATCAGTTGTGCAACAACGCCTTCCATTATCGTCTTTGTTTTATGAAATTCTTGTCTTTTAGATTGCAGCTCTCTCCGAACAACATTATGTTCCTCTTCTTTTCACCGTGACAACTTCTTGTGTTTTAATTCTTTTTCTAAGTGGTTAATTTTAGTGTTCGCTTGTTCTGCTCCACTTTGAGCATTTCCAACTATTGTTTTTGCAATTTTTTTATGATTAGAGTATGCAATTTTTTCTTTTCGCAAGATTGTTAGGGAAATTTTCTTCCTTTTCGGATAAGACTTTCATGCCTCCACTCAATTGATTCTTTTTTTCTACACTTAGATATGATATTTCCTTTTCCTTGTCATCCATTTCCAATTGTATTTGTTCCATGGAATTGCTAACTTCAAGAATGTTTTCCTTCATTTGTTCAACCCCACTTATAGCATCATCTCTCTCTTTCTCTGCAAGTGGGGGAGATGACCAAGTGAGTTGAGGTGAGGGGTTTCTAACCAACTGTATGTACATAGGTGCGTCAGCTTTGATTTCCTAGCTTACCAATTGGGCTGTTACATCTAGGGGGTTTTAAAACACTATGTGGGTTGCATATTTCTTAAAACTCATTGTTTTCCAATCCCATTACATTCTTACTATCTAATTCACAAAAGGCTCTAAAGAAAATCACAAAACATACCAAATTAAGGTGAGGGGCGAGTAACCAATTGGGTTGTTACTTGTAAAAGGTTTTAAAACATTATGTGGGTTGCAAATTTTGAAAAACCAATGTTTTCCAACTTGGAATTTTATAGAACAGTATGAATGCAATTTAGACAATACAAACAATTGGAGTATGAGTTGCCATTTTCAGAGACTTTTTCTAGCACAGGAATTCGCGGCAGAATGATGTGTGTGTTTTTTAGTTTGGAGAAATAAAGGGGAAAACATTGTGTTTCATATCTGCACATTGAAAGCTGATGGTTGGACTACACATGTAGGAGTTGGAGGAAAAAACCAATGTTTTGAAACTTGGAATTCTACAAAATGGTATGAATGTAATTTAGACAGTACAAATGTAATGAAAGGCACCTTATAACAAGACTTACACAGAATAAAATTTGTGTTTCTATTTCTTAATATGATCTAAATATACATGCATAGTATGATTGCAGGTTGGAAAACATAGTGGGAGGTGAGTTGACAACATGATTTATGAAACCTCCAACACAAACTATGGTAAAACCCTCTACACACTGAAGCCAAATACCTTACTGGTTGTCTAGAAAATAGTGCCTATCACCACATTCCTACAGTCTAAATAACACAAAGCTTTTCAATACATACATATTGTTTTAAAAAATTCTAGGATGCAAAACAATGTGTTTTACAAAACTTGCAAGCCACCTAATGTTTCAAAACCATTTAGACACCATTATGGGGGTACGATATCTTGTTACATACATAGGCACGCTTTTTGTCTAGGATTTAGCTTCTCCTGTTATGGGAGAAGCTAACTCCTAAACAAAAAGCAATGGTATACTATAGTAGTATTAAAGGCTAATTCATATAATATACCAGTATTAGAGGGAACAACTAATAGGAGATAGTGTGTTTTCCAACACTACAACTCCATTTCAATGCCTGCATTGGTTTGGCTGCCTGTAACTCCATTTCAATGCTCGCACATCCCTCCCCAACATAATATAAAATGAAATTTAGAAAATGGTGGAGCAAAACAAAAGAAAATGTGGAAAATGTCTAGGGTTTTTTACTTTCCTTCTGGAGCTGCATGTCCTTTTTCGATGTTTGACAAGTGATAGAACAGGGCTACCAATCTGTCAAGTCTTTCAATCTATGTCTTTTGTCCACTATGTGGGATGGGGGATGGGGGGTACAATATCATGTTACATACATAGGTGCTTTTTTGTCTAGGAGTTAGCTTCTCTCATTCCCTCTAATACTAGTATACTATATGAATCGACCTTTAATACTAGTATAGTATACTGTAGTATATTGTTGCTTTTTATCTAGGAGTTAGCTTCTCCCCTAACGGTATACTATGGGTATGTGTAGGATCATGATGGGCCAAAAATGACGATATGATGGGTATGCATAGGGTATGTGGCTGATGAATTTTTTTTACTTCCACCAATAAGGGAAATAGATTCTCAACTTTCCACCAATATAAATTATTCTTTACTTTGAATTTAATAAATAATTATTATTCATTTTCATTTAATTACTTCTACTCAAAGTCCCCGACAGTAGGTTGATTGAAAAACACTCAGCTTCCAAACAAGATCACATGTGTTTTGGAATCCAAAATATGCACACATTCACGCTTCACATACTATAGATTAGAAAAAAAATGAATTTCATGAAGTTTGAATTCAAGTTAAGGTGGTCACACATAATGAAGTTTTTATATTTTTAAAAATTAAATAAAAATCTATAATTAATTATTTACTTGAAAAAAAATACAAAAATTATATCACATTGGGACATGAGTCTCATTTATATCTAAAATATTATATAAAAAATATCATTTTATCATGGTTAGGTGGCTAGATAGGATACCCATTTTTATTTTTTCCTTGAAATTTAAGTACTACTACATTGAAATTTCAAATTTTTACCAAGTAAATTTTTTTTATAAATAAACCTAGTAGTTTAGAAACTACATTCAATTTTCTACAAATTCTATTCTTACATATTTTTGAAATAATATAGATAACTTATTCAAATTTTTATGTCAAGTTGTTTAACTCTGATTTTTCTAAATTTCTCGCCACTTAAGGGCCTATTTTTTCCATGATCATCCTGCACATACCCCTATACCAGTATTAAAGGCCAATTGATATAATATACAAGTAGTGTGTTTTCCAACACTGCAAATAATGCAAGCATTTTATTTAAACACAACAATGGAAGGTGTGATTTTGAAGACATTCATACTATTTTGTAACATTCCATGTTACAAAACCATACATGTTAAGAAGCAAGAAACCCATTGTGAGAGAACCTAAATTACATTTAAACTGAGAGGAGACCGTGTGTTTTCCAACTGTGCAAATAATGCAAGCATTTTATTTGTTCCAATCAAGAGAATGCTAACTCGTAGAGAGAAAGCACCTATGTATGCAACATGACATCAAAATGGCATTTCACTTTCCTCATATGATTCAACCAAATAAATGCTCACATTATTTGCAGTGTTGGAAAACACACTATCTCCATTTAAGGTGTTAAAAAACAAGCAATCCATACAGTGTTGTAAAACCCTCTGCAATTGAGAGGAGATAGTGTGTTTTCCAACTGTGCAAATAATTCGAGCAATTTATTTGTTCCAATCAGGAGAAATCTAACTCGTAAACAAAAAGCACCTATGTATGCAACATGACATCAAAATGGCATTTCACTTTCCTCATCTGATTTGACCAAATAAATGCTTACATTATTTGCAGTCTTGGAAAACACACTGTCTCCATATAAGGTGTTAAGAAATAATTAAACCATATAGTGTTGTAAAACCCTTTGCAACTAAGAGGAGACAATGCATTTTCTGACTGTACAAATAATGTGAGCAATTTATTTGGTCCAATTAAGAGAAACCTAACTTGTAGACAAAAAGCACCTATGTATGTAACATGAGATTGAAATGGAATTTCACTTTCCTCATCTGATTCGACCAAATAAATGCTCACATTATTTGCAGTGTTGGAAAACACAATATCTCCATACAAGGTGTTAAGAAACAAGCAACTCATATAGTGTTGTAAAACCCTCTGCAACTGAGAGGAGATAGTGTGCTTTCCAACTCTATAAATAATGCGAGCAATTTATTTGTTTCAATCAGATAAAGAAAGAAAAATGACATACTGAAATGGGACAGTGTGTTTTCCAACACTGCAAAACAATCTATAACACTGTGCCTTGCAAATTTCATAATACCTACTATTTTCCAATTTCATTACATTCTTGGCACCTTGTTTTGCTATTTGCAAATAATGGTTTCAATGAGCCCTGCTTCACAATTCCTATAGAATAGAGAAATGGTAGAAACAATGGAGGATATACCTACCTATTGTCGTTGTCACCTATTGCTTTGGTTTTTGCCTCCATTCTGTTGCCTATGTTGCAATAGGCTATGGCAGGTCAGAGTTAACGTCCAACCATCAAGTCTTTCCATCGGTGCAATTTGTCCATCTGACCTTCTTTTCTGTTAGGGTGTTTTGTTCCAATCACATGAAGAAAGTGAAATGACATTTGGACTGTACCAAAGTCGACTATATCGGCAAACAAGACCAAACATCCAGGAAGGGTAGGTAGGAGTTAACTGGCATGGGACAGTGTGTCTTCCAACACTGTAAACAATCTATGACATTGTGCCTTGCAGGTTTCATTTAATACCTATTGTTTTCTAATTTCATTACATTCCTACTATAGAAATCACAAAAGGTTCTCTAGACAATCACAAAACATACCAAATTGAGGTCAAGGGTTAGTAACCAATAGGGTTGTTACTTCTAAAGAGTTTTAGGAGATAGTGTGTTTTCCAAAATGATAATGTATAAAATGGTTGAAAAAATGGGATCCTGTCTAAGCTTTTTGCTATTTGCAAATTATGATTTTGAATGCCACATTTTGTGTTTTTTTGTCCATTCTGAATAAGAATGTGAACAATGGTGATGAAGTGGATTTTATGTGGTTTTCAAAATATATCATTTATTGTAGAACCCATGTTGCATTTTCCAACCTCGTAATATATTCAACATGATTTCTGATTTCTATAAATGTTATTCAGTAATTTCACTCATTATTCCACAATGGGTTGTCACTTATTTCATTCGGCAAACAGAACAATGAGATGTCCCAGCCACAGGGCTTTAATGAAGACAGAGGTGCCAATGAACCTATTTCATCGAAAACTGTAATGAGCGAGAAGCATCATAGTTTAATGAGCCTTGCTTCACAATTCCTATAGAATAGAGAAATGACAGAAACAATGGCGAATATACCTACCTCATGTTGCTGGCATTGGTTCGACTGCCATCACCTATTGTTCGCATCCATTTCAAACCCTGTGTTGGTTCAGCCCCCTGCAACTCCTTTTCAATGTCCGTGTTGTTTTGGTTGCATGTAACTCCATTTCAATGCTCGTTCCTACCTCCCCAAAAAACTACAAAACGAAATAAAGAAAATGGTAGAACAAAACAAAAGAAAATGTGGAAAATGGTTAGGGATTTTGACTTTCTCGTCGGGGCCGTGTGTCCTTTTCCATCGTTCAACATGTGACAACATGGGACTACCGATTCGTTAAATTTTTCCATTGGTGTCTTTTGTCCATCGTGTGGGATGGGGGATGGGGGGGTATGATATTATGTTATATACATATCACATAGGTTTTTTTTTTCCAAGAGTTAGCTTTCTCTAACACAATTGAAAGTTGTATTTAAGTTTAAAATACAAAATTTGTCATATCTAGGCATTGACAAAATGCTAAAAAATCTGGGAATATCTGGGAAACATACTACATAAACAAAAATGTTTTGATTATTTTACGTCGTGGAAGAAAAATAAATGCTTCATTATTAGGGGGAATACCTAAACTCACGATTCATGAAGATATATATACGATTGACAATTATATTATAATCCAGTCCAAAAGGACAAAAGATACCAATAGATAAGAGAAGGTTTCTATCAACAATAATAATGTACAAGATTATTTTTTAAAATATATATTATTTCCATGGTTGAAATGAAAGATAAATTTCACAAACACTTCAAAGCTAATGACTAAAATGACAGGCTTCCTTTAATAATTCCTTGAAAGTGTTTTGGGCACATGATTCCTTCAATTAACTCATTTAAAAATACAAAATTTGTGATTCCTAGGCGTTACCTAAATGCTTAATTATCAGCGAATATCTGGAAACGTAAAATAAATGCTTGATTATTAGGTAATGATGGCACATTTTATGAAATAATTCAAACGAATAGAGAGGTAATAATGGAAAATTTTAAATTTTTATATTGACCATTTAATGAATTTTTTGATTGGCATGAAGACTAGTCAATGAGATGAATGAAAATTATTTTTAAAATATATTCAATGATTTTTTTTATTGGCGTGAAGACTAGTCAATGAGATTAATGAAAATGATTTTTAAAATATATTCAATGATTTTTTTTATTGGCCTGAAGACTAGTCAATAAGATTAATGATAATTATTTTTAAAATATATTCAATAAAAAAATTTGTAGTTTAACATTACAATACATATTAAAAATATTTGTAAACTTTTATTTTAAAAATAATTTGTAGACATTGATATCATACATACATTTATTTCTACAATTACAATCTCTTTATTTATTTAAATAATAGTATCTCAAGTCTATTATTTTATCATAATTAAGTTAATCAAATAATATTTATTGTTTAATTAATTTAAAATGAATCATTTCTCACATTACCCACCAATAAATTGATATATCTCTTAAATTACACCTCACCAATTAAATATCCAATCAAAATAGTTAATTAAATAATCAATTTAGTTTGATCACTCATCAAATCCATTAACAAGCCAATCTACTTGGCTAACTCAAAGTCACAAATTAAATAATAATAATAATAATAATAATTATCAACCCTCCAATCAAACGAATTGATTGCCTAGTCTTCTCCGCTTAATTGGAAAAGTGATTACCGCCTCTTCTCATCATATTTACCAATCATGAATCAAAATCATGATCTATGATTTAATTTCCACCATCCAAATTTGTCACAAAATTTCTATAAACTAGAGCTTAATCCTCCATTCATGAAGCATCCCAATTCAAACAAATAGATGTTGTGTGAAACGAGTAAAATAAAAAAGAGTATTATTAAGAGCATATCCATTCAAAACTTTATGAGAGGTTTGTGTATTAAAATAATGAGTATTAAATACATTGTTTTTAATCCTTATTGTCTTATTTTGATCTGCATGCTTACAATTGGCATGCTTTGTGGGATAGATCCTTCTATCTATTATATTTTTATGAATATCTAATGAGGTTTAAATAATTTTAATAGATTACAAGGTGTAGGTTGTGAGACTTAGTTTTCTTCTATGCGGTGACACTAATGCTTGAACACCATTATTGCTTGGTTTCATTTTTTCTTTTCTTATAGTTTATTATATACCTTGTAATTTCTTTCATTTGGTGAATAACAATTTATTAGATAATTATTTTTTCTCGTATCTTAATTCTCTACTCATATATTCATTCTCTATATTTATGTTCTCAATTTTGAGGCAAGTTAAAAACTATTAGAAAATTCTCTATGTATGAGCTGAAAACTAGCTCACACACCCTAGGATCACTTAAAAAAAAGAGACAACCTTTTAAAAGAGAATATGGCAAGAAAATGTCTTGATATTATTGAGGATGTCAATAATGTACAATGATTGAAATAATGGATCAATGACAGTACATACCCTAAGATTTCAAATGTATAAGAGGCCTTGCATATATCTAGGCAAGGTTATAGATAGGATTAGAAAATATCATGATGTAAGTTTCTTAATCCTATGACATGAGACAACTAACATAATAAATATTAAATTAGAGCAAGTGATTAATACTTGAAGGAAAAGTGGCATCTCATCAGATCTAGTTGGGCTACCCATTCTTTGACATCTATCACATTTTCTAGTATACCTTCCTGCATCCTTAAGGAATGTTGGCAAGTAATATCCTATGTTCAAAACCTTCATTGCTATCCTCTTGGCTACAAAGTGTCCTCCACATGGTTCATTGTGACATGCATGCAAAATTTCATATGTATCATCTTCTCTCAAACATATCCTCATGACATGGTTTGGTCCAGTATAAAACAAACATCCAACAATCCAAGAGAAAGGAAAAGATTTTTCAATGAGTGCCCTTTTCTCTTTTGGAGAGAAGTGAGATGGAACTCTACCTATGACCAAATAATTGGCTATGTTAGCATACCAAGGTGTTTGTATACTGAGGGAGAATAAATGCTCATCAAGAAAAGAGTCATCTATGGGTTGACTGTCTTCTGATGTAGTCAACCTTGAAAGAAAATTCGCAACAACATTGGCCTTCCCTGGCTTATCCACAATGGTTATATCAAACTCCTACATCAACAATAACCATCTTACCAACCTACCTATGATCAAAGGTTTATTCATGAGATATCTAATGGTTGTATGATCAGTATGCATAAATATTTTGTAGCCTATTATGTAATGTCTAAATTTTTTCAGTGCATAAATTACTACCAACATTTCTTTCTATCACTATATAATTGAATTCAACTTCTTGTAAATTTTTGTTGACAAAATAAATGACATTTTCAACAACTCTTATTTTTATCCTAAGATTGCTCCTATGGCATAATTTGATGCATCAGTATGGATGTGGAAAGGAAGTTCCCAATTAGGCCCTTAGAGTATAGGAGCACGAGTCAAAGTTTCCTTCAAGTCAGAAAATGCCTTGTCACAAGCTTTAGTCCACTGAAATTCAACATCTTTAGTGAGAAGAGTATACAATGGTTATACTACCTTGTTTAAATCCTTGATGAAATGCATATAATATCTTGCATGACCCAAGAAACTCCTAACATCCTTATGTTTTGTAGGTGTGGGAAGATTTGTGATTACCTCAATCTTTGCAGGAGCTACTTGAATTCCCTTGTGGGATATGTAGTGTCCAAGAACTACACCTTCTTTCATCATCATGAATCACTTTTCACTATTTAAGGACAAGTTTTTATCTTCACATCTCTATAGCACTCTCTTGAGGTTTTCCAATGCTTGATTAAAATCAACACTTTAAGTGGTAAAGTCATCCATATAAATTTCCATGCAATCATGAGAAATGTCTAAGAATGTGCTAATGACTACCCTCTGAAAGGTTGCAAGTGCATTGCATAATAAAATGGGAGTATTGAATAGGAATAGGTCCCCCATAGATAGGTAACTGTGGTCTTATCTTGGTCCTCTAGTACAATTTAGATTTGGTTGTAGCCACTGAATCCATCTAGAAAAAAAAGTATTTCTTTCCTGCAAGTGTGTCCAAAACTTGATCAATGAAGGGTAAGGGAAAGTGTCCCTTCTTGGTGGAAGCATTAAATTCCCTATAATCAACACAAACTCACCATTTCCATCCTTTCTTGGGAACAATTACTAATGGAGACGCCTACTGACTATCTGAAATGGGGTAGATAAATCCTGCATCTAGTAATTTATGCAGTTCCCCTTTTACAATTTCTCTTAGTGCAGGGTCAATTCTTCTTTGTGGCTATCTTACTAGGGTGCAATCATCTCTGATGTAAATTCTATGTGTACAAAGTCTAGGGTCCAATCCCTTCATATCATGATAATCCCATCTAAATGCAAGCTAATGGGTCCCTAATAAGTTTTCCAGTAACAATTGTTGTTCTTCACTTAATTTACTATTAATATTTAAATATTTTCCTTCTGACACCTGTATTTGTGTAGTTAAATTTATCATGGTTGCTTCATTAACACATGGTACCTTTAGTTCATATGGCAGCAATGTGTGGGACATACCTGTGGTTGTATGAAGTCTTTCTATAGGAATAATGGCTAAAAGAAGAGTGGTTGTAGGAAGAACATCTCCAAGAATAGTGGCTACAAGAAGAGTAGGCAAAAGTGTCTTTACTAGAGTAGTAGAATGAGAAGATGATGCTTCCTCCACTTCATAATGGTTTTGAATGATGTTATCCAATATGCCATCCTCATCATGGAGCTGCATGAAATATCTTCTACCTAGCATCATAAGTTGTGCCATAGAATTAACTTCCTCAGCCTCTTCACTAACATGTGGCCATACGAGATTATCTTCATCATGAGATGGTTGAGCAAGAGGATAAAGAACAAAAAATTTCATGCTTTTTTCCATCTGAAATGGTCATGTCACTTGACCAACATCCAATGTATGCATCTAGAGTTTCTAACCAAGGCCTTCCAAGAATAATGGGATACTCACCTAATGTAGCTTTAGGAGAAAGAATCATAAAGTCTATTGGGTACTCCCAAGAGTCTAAAACTACCACAAGATCCTCCACTACACCATCAGGCTTAATAGTGGAGCTATCTGCAAGCCACAGGATAGTAGGAGTAGATCTCATGCTGGCAACGTTTAGTTGTTGCAGGATTTCTTTGGTCACTACATTTATTGTTTCCCCTAAATCAATCAGAGCATTCTTTACTTGGACCCTATTTATAAAAACTACTACCATATGACTACCTGGGTCATTATACTTGGGGATAGTCACTTTTCCTAGCATGATGTCAGCTAGTCATCCCACCACATGAACTGTAGTTGGGTCCTTTTTCCTACCTAACTTCTTGAGGCATTCTTCCTTGATTGCCTTGCCATAGATTGGAACATTCTTTATGGCCTCAAAATAGAGGTATCTAGACATATATATGCTTCAGCTAATCCAAGATATAAAAATTTGTATCCTCATTTTCTTCCTTCTTCTTGGAAACTTCCAATCTCTAAGGAAATTGCGGTTCTTGTTCAATCTGCTTGACTTGGACTGGTTCAGGAATTTTTAGGTACACTTGGTTGAATGGGATCATTTAGAGGTTCCTCTTCCTCTTCCACAAGAAGGTCAATGATAATGGGCTTGGAAGGGGCTGGTAGAGTAGTTCCTAAACACAAGTGGATGTCACTTACACTCACAACATATGCAGGGAATTGATTTGAATCAACAAAGTATGTAGACTACTACTATGGTTTGTTATTTGGATTGGGTGTGGGCTAAGCTAGTAGCTAGGTAGGTTTAGGTGCATTTGAGCTTGGATTAGTAGGTGGAGGAATTAAAGTAGGCTGCTAGAGATGAGAAGGTGGATGCATGTAACTAGTTGGTTGAATAGGCCATTGTTGTCCTCCTCTCCATTGATTTGTTTGCTACCAATTTCCTAGAGGTTGTTGCTAATGCCCTTGAAATTACTTCCAATCCCCTTGAGGTTGTTACCATTGGGGTGGAGAACTTTGATGATTGGGCCAAGCATTTGGATGGTTACTCCAAATTTGTAGTGGATTTCCTCCATAACTAGATGGATATGGTGGTTTCCATTGGTTACCAAATGAATAGGAATTAAAATATGGCCCAACATAGGATAGTAGATCTCTGGTAGCATACCTTGTCTTGGAGCACAAGGCTTCCTTTTTGCAACATAGTAGACTTGGTCTTCTTCAATCTGGATTAGCTTGAACTTAGGTGGAATCTGCTTGCTTTCTAGGTTAACTACCATCTTGCATTTATAGTCCCTCTTTTTTTTTCTGCAATAGGGCAATAATCTATCAACATTTCCTTTGCCTCATCTTGCTTCTTGGCCTGAAGTGTATCTAGCTAAGTATCTAGATTATTTATAATGTCTTGCTTGAAGTCTTCCAGCAAATGAGTAGTCTCCATTCTTGAAACTCCACCAGTAGTTGACTTAACCATGGAAGATTGGAAATCTCTCCCCTTCTTTGAAGATTCCCTAGAGTAGTTTTGGCATATTTTCTTGATAACCTCCCAAGGAACTTGGGAGATATCTCCTCCTCCCATGAGGTCCAAGGCATTAGTGCAACTATCATTGATTCCTCTCAAGAAAGAAACTTTTGTGAGTCTTCATTAAGTGTATGGTGTGGAGATTTTTGTAGGAAAAATAGAAACCTTTCAATGTAATCTTCTAGCCTCTCATCTTCCTTTTGCTACATCCTAAAAATGTCACCTCCTCTCATGTCACTACCCCTGTAATATTCCTTGTATTTATCAAGGAGTTTTGTCTTCATGTCTTCCCAAGTTTCCATAGTATATTTTCCTAGGCTCATGAACCATCTTAATGCAACCTCTTTCAGAGTGGTAGGGAATAGCTTAAACCTATGGGCATCAGTAGTATAATCATAACTCCTGTAGATTATGCCAAACTCAAATAAAAAGGTATTAGGATCTTCTATGACAAGCCCATAAAACTTGGGGAGTGTTGAGGCAAAAATGTTCTTGATGTTGTCAACTTCATTTTGACGATAAATGGGGAAAGGAAAAGCTAGTTGGTTAGGTCTGTTCCTATTTACATCACCCAGTCCTGCTTGATGTAGTTCCAAAGCAAAGGGATTCTCAAGCTGATTTTGGTCTTCAAAGGAGACTTCAAAGCTAGTCAGATTAGAAAATCCATCAACAAAGGGGTGTGGATCTTCTTCTTCTTCTCTTGGTAGGTTCTAATATTCAACTAGCTGGAATGGATTAAGATTGTTAGGAAGGAATCTCCCATAAGCATCCCTTCTCCTTCCTCTATGCATGTGGTATCACTCACTATCGGTCAGCTCACACAAATAATTGGTAAAGAATGGGGGGGTCATTACTTCCTAAATGAGGATATACTAAGAACAACTTCCAGAAACATTATAGCAAGAAAAACTACTAATGAATCCAAAAGACTCCCTAGTTTGACACCATCCTTGAAAATAAATCCAAAAATGATGGCCTCCTACAATGATTTAATAACTAAGCCCTTACAACCATGATTTAGAGATTGGACATCTAATCTGAATAGCTATTTCAATCATCATGAAGGTGCATTTAACTTTTCAACAGCAGGGATGTGAACTTGAAATGGGTTAGCACAATATGTGCTCTAGGAACTCAAAGTGGCCATTTCATTCTACAACTAAGGAGCTCACAATATTGGAAGTAAATTGCTTAGAAGGGAATACCATAAATACCAATCATAAATTAACAACTACATCAAACTAAAATGCAGAACAGTAATGAAAATCTGAGCAACAAACAGGGCACTACTTTGTCTGCTTTGGCTACAGGAACAGTCACAAAATGGATTTCTAGTGGTTATAGGAACAGTCGGTGCCATATTTCTAACTAATTACTAAACAACAAGAAATACTAAACTAAGAAGACAAATTACTCACCAAGTGGGCCCCTTTGGACAAGTATCCTCTAAAACTAATGAGAACTCAAATGCTCAAACTGAGAACTTTATTTTATTCACTGTAAATCATGAGTATGAAAGAGTAATGAATATGTATTACTATAAACTGTAAAGTGCAAGTACAATATCAAATCATGCAACCTCCTAAGAAAGGAGCATTAAATCTTTATTTATACTATCAACTAAAAAAGGTACTCAACTCCATGACTAGGAGGACACCATTTAGGGAGAACAGAAAATATATCCTATCTCAACTAATTAGCATCCCATCTAAAATTATTAATCAATAACCAAATTATAGATTAAGCCCAATGTTTATAACAGTATATTATCAATATTTTATCACCATGACACAACTGAGATTCAAATTAAGAAGAAATATATCAATATATTGTTTTGAAGCAAGAGGTATTAGTTGGTTGGAGGGATGAAATTTATGTGATGGTGGGTAAAGGATAAGTTTAGGTTGAATTGCATTAACATCCTTGATTTTAGAGGTCTCACAACAAACCAAAGTGGATGAGTTGGGTGAGATGAAGTCTTAAAGAGTCTCATCTAATCAAATGTAAATCATCATGACTAAAAGGTTTGAGGGGTAAATTACCATCAACTATTTTAAGATGTTCAAGAGACGCATTAGAGGTTGTAACATTGGGTATCATGAGATGGTCACCACAAACCTTGGTGGATGGCTTATGCGAGATGAAGTCTTGGAGGGCTTCATCTAAAAAATCAAAGCAATATCAAGGAAAAGGTTTGAGGGGGACTTTATCATTAAGGGATTTAGGTTTCTCATTTGAAGCATTAGAGGATGAAGTAAGTGAGAGGAAGTCCCGAGGAACCTCATCTAACTTGTCAACATCATCACTAGTAAGAGGCTTGGATGAGATGTTTCAAATTTGAATCATGTGTTTGAAGGGATGGTTTGATGTTTCAGGTTTTAAATCTTTATGTATCAATGAATCTAATCTAAAAGAACTAGGAATGAAAATGGAAAAATAAATTTTCAAAGATCTAAAACTATCCATGAATTCCATGAAAATAAGTGAAATTTATGCTAAGAAAACAAAAATAACTTAATTGTAACAAAAAGATAATTACAGGAACAAAAAGATGCAATGTAGGAAACTGAAATCTAGAAACGATGTAGAACTGTAGAGGGATTGATTCGCCCTAGGTGGCAAATGAATCCCAAAAGATGGATTTTTTTTTAAATTCTATTTTTTTTGTGTTTTTTGAAGATTTTCAAGTCTATACAATGTAAATGTAGAATGATAATGTAGAAAGTTGAAATTATTGAATGAAATGTATTGATGGAAGATAAAGAATGCTTTCACTAATGCAATGTTTAAGAAACCTAAAGATGCAAAAAAATGAAAAATTATGAACTAACTAAGTCCTAAGATGAAAATATAAATGTAAATCAGAATGATGTTATGCTCAAAAGTCAGGTTCACCAAAATGAACCGTTGATTTTTGGCTCTCTAGGACTTCTCTAGCTCTTCTAGGGTTTTTCACCTAAAAGGAGAGAGATAGGGACAAAAATGCTAAGGGTTCATTCAAATATGTTATGTGCAATGTTGTCTAAGCTAAATGTAGTAAACTAAATGCAATTAAATGATTTAAATGCAAGACTAAGATATATGTTATGTTTGAAAATATAGTGTTGTTTGCAAAAGAGATTTAAAGAATGAATAAAAATGCAAATTAAACTAAACAGAAGGTTGTTTCTCAGAATGGATGAACTTGGAAAACTAGAGAAGACCGGAAAACAACCTAGAAAACTGATGAAACTTGAATTTGAGTTGACTAGGACTCATTCACCATCATGGGGAAATCAGTCCTAGGTCAAGACTTTTATGCACAAAAGTCATTTTCTAATAGTTGGGGACCTAGATTTGCATCTGACTCAAATTTTCACCTCGAGAGGGACTCATTTTCCATGCATGGTGAAGCAGTCCACTTTCATATTTTTGCAATTTCAAAGTTATGTCATGCACCTTGACACCTAAACAACAATTTTTGATGGAATCCTTATTCAGGATCTCAACAAATTCCTACAAAATAGGTCAAAATTGTTTGTCTAATGGGGGGTTTTCCTTAGTCAAACCCCTAGTTGGCTAAGTAAACCTTGAATGGAGAAAAATATACATAAACCCTAGCCTTAGATGTGTTAAAGACTAAGAAAAACTGAGATGTGACAAAGATCCTATTCTATTGCTATAGAATAAGACATGCAAGAATGATTTATATGATGGAAGATCTCACCCCTAGAAAACCTTACAACACATGAAAAATAGGAATAAAATGACATACAAATGATAAATTGATGCAGGAGCATCCAGTGGTGTAAGCAGAATCCTGTATCACGGAAAAATATCTTTACTTTCATTTATCTTTTTGTAGATTTTTTTGCATTTCTAGATACCCTTTTCGTCGAATAAGTGTTCCCAACTTTCATAATTATATTTCTACTTTTTTTTGCTTAATTTCTATTTTTACCAATTTTAAATTTGAAGGTGTGAGGAGGCACAAATTTATGGGAAGCTTCAAGACAAAAAAAAGTACTTTTTTGAAAGAATCAAGTTAAGATCATTCCTTGTTTGAAAGTTATTCAATTTTCAATTTCAGCTTTTTTCCCTGAAAAACCTTCCAAGTCCAATTTGAGGCACTAAACAGGCACATACAGGCCCAAAAATCGTTGAAACAATTAGAGATTGTTTATATCGTGTTCTTCACTTCGAAACCTTTCCAACGGTTCAACTGGTTCGAAAAACAAAGTCCCAAATCAAAAGTTATGGCTTCCAGAAGTTGGTCAATTTTTGGAAAATTGCCAATTTTCGAATTAGGACTCAATTTTCAAATTAGAACACAATTTTTTAATTTCAAATTGTAATTTTTGGTGCCAAACTACCAAAACTCATAATTTGAATGCTTTTTTTGGCTTCAAACCGAAGAGGGGTTTATTTATGGGCTAGTTTTTAATTTTTGGGTAGCTTTTTGGGGAAAGGATCACATACTGCAAAAAGGGGAATTTTTGTAGTTTATGTAACTTGCATGTATTGCATAACTCAAGAATTTGAGATCCTCTGCATGTAATATTTTCATATTCTAAATAATAATAATAATATTCTCTAGTTGTGTGTGATTTTATGTGTCTTTGGTTAGCACCCTCGTCATAAATGAACAAAATGCAAACCTTAATATGAAGATATAGTGAAAATGGAAGATGGAATCAATAGGAAACCAAGTCCTTAGGTATGATTTGGTGGATAGTTTCAACTCTTCACCCTAGATTTCTTCATGATTCACCATAGGCATCCAACATCAACCCTTTGCAATGTTGGATCTTGACAAGAGAAGTGAGCTTCAATACCTGCAAAAACCCTAGTTTACTACACTAAAACTTCATTTTTTGCTAATGAAACTTGTTGTGGAAGACTTGACTTTATGAATTGCTCTTGAGGAATGATAAAAAGATAAGAAAAGATGATAAAAAGATGTGTGAAATGACTTGAAATGAGTATTTATAAGCAACAACACCTTATTTTCTCTATAATTAGACCTAAGAGGCCGACATTCACCTGAAATAAAAGTTAAATTAATTAAATTCCCACTTAAGTTTGAATTTTCGCTCAAAGGGGACTCATTCTCCACCCTTGGAAAATGGGCCCCACCAGAGGGGACTCATTCACCCAAGGTGTCGAATAGGTCCCACTACTGTTGTTTGAAGGTGTGTTTTCAGGGTATGATATAGTTAAATATTGTTTGTCGGGTTTTATGTGATTTCTCAGGTAAAATGAGCCTCTAGATAAAAAATAATGGGTCTAAGGGGCATATAAATTTTTTTTGAAGGGGAAATGATATAAAGGGACCCAAAAGTGGGTCTAATTATGTGTGAAATTGTCTCTTTTCTCAAGAGGGTCCAATTTTATACAGCACAATTATAAATTACAAAAACCAAAAATCTAAACTCAAATAGAAGCTAAGAATCAAAATATTCATTTTTCAAAAAAATATAAATATTTAACTTTGAGTTAAAACCCAATAAAAATCTTAACCTTTCTTTCCTTATTGAAATAACAATTGGGCTATATTTCACATAAAAGAAAATGATGCAAGGCTCAATCATAAAAAGCTAGCACTCCAAATATTTTAAATTTGCAATGAACACCAATGCTTCTCTTGAAATTCATATTGAAAAGATAACATGCAGCCACATGAGAGCTAAGAAATCCACATTATCTTCCTATCATGCAATATTCTTCAACTTTGATATGAAAAAAAAGACCTTTTAAAATCCATAGTGGTCTTGAAAACTGCATAATTGAAGCAAACTTAACATTCCATAAATATACCTTTTAGTTGCTAGCAATTGTTATTTCCTTCATTTCCTTGCAAGATTCTTAGATGTAGAGTGTGTTTGACCATTTCTAAAGTGCAACTGATACAATGAAGGTGCAAGCATTAATGCACATGGGTTCGCAATGATCTATGTCCTTGGAAAAGAAAAGCAAAAGGAAGTTGTTACTATAGTTTGTATGGTTCATCTTGGGCATACAATAATTTTTATCACAAGTGGTTTATTGCCTTTGATTGGGACTTTAATGGTTTCTTACCTCTATGCCCAGTCCTTTGGGATCTCCAATTTAGATAATACTCTTGGTTAGTATAAGAAACATGGTGGATTCAATAGTCAAGTTCTCATAAATAAGGTGGATACCTTTGATCAATTCAAAAACTTGGGAAAAAATGTAGTTTCCATCTCTTCTTTTTCTATGAGTTGTTACAACATAGGAGCATACTAAATATGACATATTGAATGAGGCATCATTATTTTTCCATTTACACATAGTTGCTTTTCTTTCATAGGTGCACTAAAAAGTGTACTATGTTAACTAGAACATAAAAAAATGCTATAAGACTAACAAAAAATTGAAAGCAAGAAAAAATATCAAGATTTAATATTATTCAAGTTGAAGACTAGGAAAATGGAACTTCAAAATCTATGACTCCCTTTAGTAGCCTAGATTTGGAAATGCCATTTATAGGTTCAAAAAAAATTTCTAACACTTTTAACTTCCCTTAAAATGGACAATAAAAACTATAAAGAATGGTAATATAGGAAAAGAATGAAGATATGAGTAGTAATACTTATCTAATAAATTATTAAATCACCAAAAGGAAGACAATACAATTTATATAATAGAATAAAAAAAGAAAAAAAATGAAACTAAGCAAGAATGGTGTTCAAGCATGTGACGTTGCATACAAGAAAACCATGTCTCAAAACCTAAATGTTTTAATCTATTAAAATTCTTGAAACCTCCCTAGAAATTCAAAAAACATAATAGATAAAAGGATCCATCTTGTTAGACATGCCAAATATAAGTGTAATGCCCCGTCTTGTAACCTAAAGAATGTTGCATTGACAACGAAAGTGTAATAAAAAAATTTTTAAAGTGTAAATATTAACTTTATTAATTGCAAACATTCCCTAAGTAACACGATGACACACTACTTGAAAAACCCATAGATGACAATAGTATTTAATATCTAGCATGTATTTAATTCATATAAACTTAAAAGCATACATTGAATAACATTTAAAATTACATCAATGAAGTATAATGTACATAAAGGATTCTTTCTTACATTGCATTTGAAATAACTTTTACAATACTCATTTTCCAAATAAGGTAGGTCAAATAAGAATATACAATTACATATTACAAATGTTCACCTCGTTAACAATTGAGGAGTGTTACAAATATAAAGTTTCCACTAATACAAATAAGAAAGTACATTTATCCACATACGAGCTCTCCATCCAAGAAACACTTGTTGCCACGAGCAAGAATTGGGGACCCAACAGAGTATGGTGCACATTCCACCCAACCATGTGGTACCCGTAGGTCCACCCCCTGTGCTAGGAGATGGTAAAAAGGTTCCATAGACATAACCTTCAAACCCTAGACACAAGTAAGACCATATACAAAACTTTTACAAGTACAAATTTAACTTATTGGTTACATTGCTTCTAGAATTAGAATAATCAAATATGCTAAGCTCACAAGGATACTATTATTTTAGGTGGAGTGTCATCACAATGTTGCATAGGTTACCTAGGTGTTTCTTCCTAGGTTTTGACCCCCATCTTAGGTTACCCTGGTAACCTGTTACAAAACCCGGCCCCTCATGCAATTTGTTGCGGTATCGAATATCTTTTAAAATAGCAAGATATTGAATTTTCCATTCCAGGCCTTCTCGACTCATTCCCAAGACTAAACTAGCCCTTGATTCCATGAGCGAGGCTTATTGATCTGGTTAAAGGTTTTAATCTACCTAATGTGTTAATTTGTGTTTTTGAGTTAGTCATATAGATTGGCTTTTTAATAAGTTTGATGAGTGAATAAACTAAATTAATTATTTAATTAACTATTTTGATTGGGTAGTTATTGATCATGTGTAATTTGATATTTAAATTAATTTATTAATGAAAAATGTGAGAAATGATGCATTTTAAATTAATTAAATAATAAATATTATTTAACTGAATTAATTATGATAAAATAATAGACAGATCATATTATTTTAATAGATTAAAAGATCATAATTACCAAAATTAATGTATACATGATTTCAATTTCTAAAAAATATTTTTAAATTAAAATTTTATAATTTTTTTAATAACATATTAAAAATATTAAATTGACAAATATATTATTATAATCAAACTTCTTAATTAATATTAGTGACATATATATAAATAAATCATATGTTAACATGATTTATCTAAAATAAATATATATGTTTTGTAATGTTAAAATATAAATTCTATAATTGAATATATATTGAAAAAATTGAATATCATTAATCTAAATGACTAAACATTTACTTCTTATTCTAACCTTCACATAAATCTTTTTGAATAATCCATGAATAAATAAATAGAAGTGCTATTATTTATTTTTATTCAAAAATTACAAATAGAAAAGCAAACAAATAGACTGTTAAATAATAAAGAGAGTCATAGTGTTCAGCAGTACAAAATAAACAACCCGATCTTTTTTAATTTATTTGGAAAATACATTAGCTTTCCATTTTCTCTTCTCACCTTCGCCTACATCTCATTTTCTCTCCACCCACGTTTATCTTAAAAATTAAATATATAAATATTACAAATCATTTATGTATATATAGTACTTATTTTTACATTTATAAAATATTTAACTATTTTTTATTGTTTTTTTTTAAATAATATTTGTATTTTATTATAGGTAGGTTAAATCGATATGAATGGAGTGATTTCATTAATCAATTGAGTCTCTATCAATTTAAACATTTCAATCAATCCAAATTAATATAATCATATCTAGTTGTAAACTTCAATAATTCCAAATTAAAGTCATGACATAAAAAAATTATTAATTCAAACAATCAAAAGAATCTCCATCCATTTGGAGATTTCAATAACTCTAAATTAAAATAATCATGTCTAATTGTGAATTAATAAATTCCAATTTAAAATAATTATGTTTAGTTGTGAATATAAATAACTCCAAATTACCTTTGATTAATTAAAACAATAAAAAGAATCTCCATCAATTTAAAGAATTTAATAATCCCAAATTAAAATAATCATGTCCAATTATAAACTTAAATAATTCCAAATTAAAGTCATGACATAAATCTTTGATAATATAGTGGATTTCTATAGCTAAGAATTTTAATTCTACAATACTAATGCATTTTTAATTAAAATAATAATAAAATAAAATAAAAATAACAACAACAACAATACAATTGTTTGATTCTAGAAGTGAATAGATTATAGTAAAAGAGAATTTGATTACTTACATTCTTAATTATTAAACGAGGATTATATTAAATCCATGTGATTGTTTGTACTATTTAAAATATGTCAACAATAACTGGTTGATTTCTATTGCTTTTCTTTGGAATTTCAAATCGATTTTTTTCATTTATGGTAGATTAGCTGGTTGTAATTAGGTGCCTCTTGCTTTAAGCTCCTTTATAAGTTATATTTTACATATACATGTGGGTGTATTTACTTGGGTATTGCTAGTATGTTTATAGTTTATAATAAAATAATAATAAATAGATTTATTCAGCCGAATAGATTTTTTATAATGTATTTGCTTGGCTTTATATATATATATATATGATGTTAAATTTTACTTATTGCATTTTATTATTTTAGTAAAAAATTGTTTGTATTACGAGCAGATGAGTGATATTTAAAATGGATAGATTTGCAAAAAGGGGAAAACAAACTGGTAAAAAAAAAATGCAATTACTCAGTGATTAGGACAAAAACAATCAAATTAAATAAGATTTCATAAAGTGCCTTTTTCAATAGATGTGAGAATTTTTAAACTTCAATTTATATTTCACTTATAGTTATCTTTATGGCTTTTAAGGATATGCCCAAATTAAATTAATTAAATCAAGTAATTATGGCTTTTAAGGATATGCCCAAATTAAATTAATTAAATCAAGTAATTTTCTCCTCTATGAATCTTGTAAATATAGACAAATAAATATAGATGGCGATTCATTACTTTCATTTTGGTTACTTAATTTCAAATTCATTATTTATTTGATGTCTCATGTAATAAAAGAGACCCTATTCCTAAACAGTTAGTATATTCTAGAATATTCCTTCTAAACTAAACATTCTTAAGAATAAAAAAAATGAGGAGATCATGTAACTTCTTAGAAGCTTGCAGCTCAAATTATTACATTATTATTATGAAAATAAGTAGATAAAAATATATATTTATTAAATTCTAATGGTGATATTTATTTTATCTATTGATTTATTTTTTAAATGTTACAACTTTATAAGCAATATATATTTGAGTAATTTAATTTTATTATAGCATATGATAAATAATTAATTTATTTAATTTGAAATATTTTACTGATTCACTTGAGTGATAAAGAAAGATGGGATAATAAACTAAAAAAGTAAAATAATTGATTTAGTTAGGTATGTGAAATCTTTTATATTCGGATTATATTGGAAGTCAAATGGGTTCTGTAAAACCTCGTCCCGCAACCTAGACGACGATGCAACACTACAGAAGCACAATTAATTTTTTTTAATGAAAGGTGCCTTGTATTTATTGTTGGTTGATATTATGGTTTCATTTCAAGGCTTTGGATCCTATTCTTGTTGGCACCTTTTATGGTTATTTAGTGTTGATCTCTAATATTGGCATTTTCTTTTGTTGGAGTTTCCATTATCTTTTCATAGTTATGTGTTGATGATGTGAGATGTAGTTTTGTGTTTGTTGTTGCTCTTGTCGTGGAGTCCTACTTTCCATTGTTCACCTGACTGATTTGGGTGTGGGTCTTTCTTGTCTTCTCCTAGCATAGGGGGTGGGTCTTCAGACCCACATTGTCAGGTGGAATGTGCTATGCACCCCATTGGTTTCCCAGGTCATGTTCATGATGTAAAAATGGATGTAGAGTTCCCAGATCTTCACTTGGTGGAAGATTGTTCTATGCTTTGTACCTTATTCTTCATTAATGTATTATTCTTGTACTCGATGTACTTTTCCCTTTGATATAAGGGAAGTACTATGTGATGTACTTTTGTAACAATGATGTGTTGTATCTGTGGAAATATGCTTGAAAACTATAATATTGAACTATGAATTGAATTGTTATAAGTGATGTATCCTTTCCTTTCTTCTGATCATTAATGGTTGTATGTCATCATTATATAATCTTGGTTCTTATTCGCTTTCATTTTGATAAAAGTTAGGTTTCATAATGACTATTCTGTGCACCCCAGAGGATGTAGATGACCTTGTAAATGCATAAATTCTTTTCATCTAATGTTTGTACATAATCATTATATGTTATGTTTCACTTTAAAAAAAAAATTGTGGTAATTTGTTAGTAGTAGTTGTCCTATGGGGGTTTGTGTGGTGGGGCATTACATCTTTGGTATCAGAGCCAAGGTTCATACAATGGGCACTCAGGATACATGTGAGCCCATTACGTTGACCTAGGTGTTGTACCCTTGAGTTATGTTTCCCTTTTGGGTTGTTCTCACTTGTCTACCTAGGAGTTGTCATTAGGTGGTGTTGGTCCAATGGTACAGAAAACTAGTGGAAAGGATAGAACCCTCAGTGTAGTGCACAATGCACTAATATCCTTCCTACTAGGGAAATGCATTATGGACATTTGTGTACCATGTGAATGTGATGAGTTTGTGTAAATGTACATTATGTTAGGATTAGTTGGGACTTTAGATTTGATTAGAGTCTAATGATTACCCAAGTTTGTGTGAGGGATGGGAAGCTCGAAGGCCAAAAAGAGGAAAGGAAGGGCAGTGAAGGCTGCAAAAAGGGGCCTTGTCCTCAAAGAAAACCCCACACCAGAAGCTTCACTTTGTAGTTTTGATAACAAGACCTTGGCTTAGGCCCTCTCTAGGCTCAAGATGAAAAAAAGGGAAGAAGATCGAAGAGCTGAGACACATAGTTAAACTGAAGAAACCATCCACTATCTAGGATTGACCTTTGGGGTGTGGACGTAAGACACCTATTTTGTCTAAGAAAGAGAAGGAAAACCTTCATACACAACCCTCCATTTCCATGAAGGCTATTATGGAATTAGATGAGGACCCTGAGGAGTGTCCCCTATTAGATAGTGAGTACTTTGTTAGTGAAAGGATGGATGTAGTATTTTGCTTGGTTCCTTTATTAGACTGACACTTATTAGGATTACGGTGTGCACTTGACACTTTTTATGGTGTACTATGTACCTTGAGACTATGTTGGTGTTGTTAGCTCTCAAAAACGCAGGCGAAATGCCTCAAGAGGCTGCCAATCCCTTGGTACGCTTCAGGGTAATAGACAAGGTGAAGAGAACTCAACCTTCTACTCTTTAGGTGCTGCCAAACCTAGGTGGGTGTACCTTTCTGAATGAAGCAGACTTGACTTATGATTATCTTTCTTGCACAATGATTTGTCCACAATGGCATATGGGAATGAACAAATGAATTCAAACTTGATAGCAATAACAATCTTCTAATCTAAATGCTAAAGTGCTCAATTAACAAATGTAAAACATATGTAAAGAAACTGAATGAATCCAAATGATGAAATTGCAGAGACCAGTGCCTTATTGGGTATGCGGAGTCAAATGAAACAGAAGTGAGCAACTTATTCTGGCAGAAAATCAAATTGTTGGCATATGTTATGTTTACAACTTGTATAAACATGCAGGATTATGACTACTAAGCTCTACTTTAATAATCCAGATGAATCTCCCTAATTACTGTGATCAACTAAAAGGATTTAATCTCTTCTTGAGAGAACCAGTTAATTAACCACACAAATACAACAAATGTGCACTGATAAACTGAAAATAAGCTTGTTATATCAATTTAAACAACCAGAAAAATCAACTTGGAGACAACTTAGCAATACTTTTCAATAAATTCAACAGACAATTGACAACAAAAATAAACTACCACACCAGCTGAATTTCATTGAAATCGCCATTTGAAAACATGCAACATAGTCTCTAGAATGAGAACTTTATTCTACTATGTCCATTCCTAATCTACTGTATCTTTCTAAAATCTGATATCTCGATTACAATCGGGAGTGCATATTTATACACCAGCATCAATAAAATAAATCATATTGAAGTTCCATGTCGGCCTTCCATAGAATTCGGGCTCCAATCAAGTCGGCCTGCAACAGTTTTTAGCATTCACATGTCAGCCACAGTGTTTGAATCTTTATTAAACATTCGCTGAGACATCCCCGCAAGTATGCCAAAGGAAATTATAACATTAATCGTTCCTTTGGTCCCTGTACATCGCCATGATCTTCTGTTGTCGAGGAGAAACCATATTGAAAACCTTTATGTTTTCCCGAGATCAATTTTTTGTTATATTTGCTCCAATTGCTGAGACACAAGAATCTTTCTCACCGAGATGTGCCCAACTTTCGCCTTCACCAAGACAACATATAGTCGGGGAGGCGCTATATAGATTTCCCAATGTTTCACCGAAAGCCCACATGATACATATTAGTCACCGTGACACATGTTTTTTCTTGCCGACAAGTCCATCCGTCCCATGTATGTCGCTGTAACTTCAAACTATCCATGAGACATCTTGTAGATTATATTGTGTCATACCGAAACAACCCAAACACACCTTAGATCACCAAGAGAATTCAATACACATACCGACAGAGACCCTTTTGTTTTCCATTGGTGAGACCGAAGGTCACTCGCCGAGACCTCTTATCGAGAACCTAAACTCATATCGATATAACATCCCCTTATGTTGTTGGTCGGTGTGACAATGTGGATTCGTTATGACCTTACACCGAAAGCAACATGTCTGGCCGAAGTGAACATTTGTGCACAAGTCAGTAAGATAAGAAAGACTCGCTATGACATCACCCTGAAGATGATTTCCTTTGCCGATATGCCCATTCTAATGTCGGTCGCTGAGACATAAGGCACTCGGTGAAACATTATATCGACGACCAAACTCCTGCCGAAATGTGAATCATCCTCTGTCATGAAAACCGTGAAGAAGTGTTGCAGAACGGTGCCTATAAGTAAACTTCAATCGTTGTGACAGCAGAAACGTCTTGTCGTTAGGCAACACAGACGTTTGTTAGAAAAATGGATCAGGGAGACCCTGATATCGTCACGCTGATATGCCTGCAACAAACATATGTTAGCAAAAATGCATTGTGGGTCGGGGAGACAGCAATGAGCCTATGTCGATAGGAACAACAACCTAGAAAATGCATGACCCGATGGATTCAATGGGGCAATATGGAAAAATATGGGTGAAATATGCACACGGTAGGACCAAATCTGGAAGTTTATGAGTAAAACCAACATGTGAAAACATCAAATTTTTACAGTTCCAACAGGTGGTTGTCCACCATTTTGACTTGTTGGTTGACATCTTAGGTTGCTAGGATGATTATGATACTCTCTTTTCTAAAATTGATGATATGAGGATATCATTCCTTTTTATAATATGTCTATATAGGTATGTTTTGTATATTTACTATTATACATGATTAGGAGTTGAGTATGTTTCTTTTGATATAATTGGACTTTGATATTATTAGGAAATTTATATATGTAAAAGTATGTTTAAAGATTGAATCCTGATTAGTTAATATGTTATTATATCATAATGTTATATATACATGTACAATGTATTGAAGTGATGGGAAAAGGATATGGTCATCTTGTAATTTAACGACTTTATTAAAAATAAGTAGAAGAGTTCATTAGTGAAATGGATTTAATTACATTGAGTTAGGTTAATTATGGTAAATTCCTTCATAGAAAATTAGTTCTATTTGTTAAAAAAAAAACTTGTGTCTTTGAAATTAAAAGGGGTGTGTTTTCATGCTTTTGTACAGGTGTAGATTATGATTTTTGGGTCATGTATATTGTGTAAGTTAGTGTTATAAGATGCATAAAATAGTAGTATGCTAGAAAAGTTTGGATGTTATGCTTACTCGTATTACTCTTATTGTTTGATGCTCTCGGTGCTATATGTAATTACTTGTTAAACTTTTCTATTTGGACTTGGGTTCGATAGTTTATTTGGTTTGAGAACTATGCTACTGCTATGGATAAATATTTTATGTTGACACTAGAGTCAGATTATATGAATGGTTTATTTGATTCTTTCATCATGTGAATTTATTTGGGTACTTATTGAGCATGTGCATATATATGATGTTTATGTTATCAATATTATTGTGTATGATGTTAGGATTACTACATGATGCTAGGTGCTATGGTATTGTTTGAGAGTCAGGTGAGAGGGACGGTGTTGAATCACTCATCCATGAGCGCCCTGCTACACTGCAATTCTCTCTCACAGTGTGTATGGCATTGGATATATATTTGCTTTGACACTTGGTTTTATGTAGGATTGCAGGTATCCAAGCCTCGATTCCACCTGCACTGTCAGGAGAGGGCGAGCCTCATAAATCCCAATGGGTATGAAGTTGAAAACATAGTTGAAAAGAAAGTCCTACATCCTAGTCTGTCACCCTGTTTTTATGTTGGAGATGTATCTGTTTGTGACCCCATTTCCGTGTTGGTATCATTTCAATTTGAGTCGTTTATTTTTTACTTGTTTAATTAATGTCGTTACAATGATTGATACAGTTGTTATTTCGTTGCATTATTGTGCTTATGCTTGCAAACGACTTCTAGGAGTAAGTCGATGCCAGTGGGGGGAGGATGTAGTGTCCCTCTAGTTCGGTCATCTTTGGTTTCTAGGTAAGTTTGCTTTTTGAGATACTTAGTAGTTTTGTTAAAATAGTTAATTAAATTGAGAATTATTTTTCTATGGTGAATTTGAGTACCATTAGAAAAGAAAATAAGTATGAGACCACTCCTCATCACAATGTCCACATAAGATGATTGATTATGTGTAAATTTATACCATATTTGGAACATAGTTAGTCGCTTATCAGGGTCAAGGATTGTCGGGGTATTGATTATGAACTGGTTTGAATGATCTTTATTTGGGTATAGAATGATTATGTACCCTACCAACATACCCTATCGTCACAGATTGATTTTAGGAATCCACAATAATTTACTCATATTCTATGTATTAAGAAATTACGAATTAATATGTTTTAGATGACTAATTGTCTTTTAATTGATTCCAATTTGACTTGATAATATAGTTGATTTCTATAGCTAAGAATTGTAATTCTACAATACTAATGCATGTTTTAATTAAAATAATTATAAAAATAATAACAACAATACAATTGTTTGATTCTAGAAGTGAATAGATTATATTAAAAGAGAATTTGATTACTTACAATTATTAAATGAGGATTATATTAAATCTATGTTATTATTTGTGCTATTTAAAATATGTCAACAATAATTGGTGGAGAATAATTTGGGGATAAAAGATTGAATTAAGTAAATTAGAATAAATTAGATACCATATTTAATAAAAGGTTTGATTTAGAGTTTTGGTGATTTTTGAACTATGTGCATATTTGTATATTTAAAATTAGTGAATGATAGAAATAGAATGTTATTTAGTTTAAGAATTTAAATTAGAAATTTTATTTTATATATATACATCAATTTACTTTATTTCATTTTTAAAAAAACAATTTTTAAATAAAATAAAACATAAATTTGCAATATATCTTGTTGAACACAATACTATCTATTAACAATATCAAATTTATTAGATACTTACAAACTCAAACCTCCACGTGCCTTGAGGATCCTCTCTCATCTTGCATGAGTTTTCAACATGGAAGAAGCTAGGAAAAATTTGGAAAATTGTTTTACACCCGTCATTTTCAATGTGCTTGAAAATTGCAAAAGCTTTTTATTTTTCTTATGGCTGGCAATTCTTTTCACGGGAGGAACTTAGTAAAAAAGACACCTTGGTTAAATAAAAAGGGTAACAAGGGAAAATAACCATAATTTTTGGGGAATTTTGTGAAAAACTACACACGCCAAATTCCAACAAAAATCTTGAATTCAGATGGTTGGTAAAAAAGTTAAAATATATATATATACACGCCAAATTCCAACAAAAATCTTGAATTCAGATGGTTGGTAAAAAAGTTTATATATATATATATATATATTGTTTTTACAGCGAGAGACATTTTGGGGAAGAAGCGGTTGGACAAAGGAAATTAATTCATCTCTCCATCGTCCTTCGCAAACAATGATTCCAGGTTGTTAGTTGAATTCTAGTATGTATATCATCTTCGATTAACCAAATTGGTTTGCTTGATGACAATTTCTCTCTCTCAACAATTTATATGGTTTCCGATTATTGCTTTTATTTGGAATTTCAAATCGATTCATTTTATTTATGGTAAATTAGCTAGCTATAATTAGGTGCCTCCTATTCCCTTCTTGAGCGCATCCAACTTTACCTTAAGCCTCTTGCTTTAAGCTCGTTTATGAGTTATATTTTACATATACATGTGGGTGTATTTACTTCGGTATTTTCAGTATGTTTATAGTTTATCAGAAAATAATGATAAATAGATTTATTCAGCCGAATAGATTTTTTATGATTTATTCATTTGACTTAATCTATATATATATATACACGGTGTTAAATTTTACTTACTGCATTTTATTCAGAGATGAATAATTCTAGATGAGTGACATTTAAAATGGATAGATTTTCAAAAAGAGGAAAACATACTGCTAAAAAAAACACAATTACTTAGTGATTAGGGCAAAAATAATCAAATAAAATAAGATTTCTTAAAGTTCCTTTTTGAATGGACGTGAGAATTTTTAAACTTAAGTTTATATTTCACTTACAATTATCTTTACGGCTTTTATGGATATTCCCAAATTAAATTAATTAAATCAAGTAATTTTCTCCTCTTGAATCTTGTAAATGTAGACAAATAAATATAGGTGGCTATAAACTGCGCCTGGTAAACTTTTTAACGTGACCGGGGCGCTGGCGCGACATGCCCTCTGGTACCACGGGATGGGGGAGACCACAACGGAATTACTTAGCCAACCGAGCTAGGGCCCCCGCCCTAATTCATTACTTTTGAACCCTTAGCTTTTATTTTAATTTTCCTCTCACGTAACAAGCATACCTGTTATTTAAATTTAATAATAATAAACTCACTAATTTTTTTAATAAAATTAATAAGGGGAGATATTAGAAGGGCGATTAGCATTTTGGTTACTTAATTTCAAATTCAATATTTATTTGATGTTTCATGTCAGGAGGCCCTATTCTTAAATAGTTAATATATTCTAGAATATTCCTTCTAAACTAAACATTCTTAAGAATTAAAAAAAAGAGGAGATCATGTAACTTCTTAGAAGCTTGGAGCTTAAATTATTATATTATTATTATGAAAATAAGTAGAAAAAAATATATATTTATTAAATTTTAATGGTGATATTTATTTTATCTATTTATTTATTTTTTAAATGTTAAAGCTTTATAAGCAATATATATTTGAGTAATTCAATTTTATTATAGCATATGGTAAATAATTTATTTATTTAATTTGAAATATTTTACTAATTCACTTGAGTGATAAAGTAAGATGGGATAATAAACTAAAATAGTAAAATAATTGATTTAGTTAGGTATGTGAAATCTTTTATATTTGGATTATATTGGAAGTCAAATGGGTTGTATCAAAATGTGTCATGTTGTGATTAATTAAATGTTTTTATGATGGGTGTTAGTTGTGATTTTTAATTTAATTTATTTATCTATTTTTTTTTATTTTTTTTGTACACTTATTCATTTTAGCACTGAGATTAAACGTATATAATTATATATGTTGTTTCTTTTACTATCTTTTAACTGTAGAATAGTTATGTTAAGTTATATTTTATTATATATATATGGGTTAGTAAATATTTTTAAATTAGGAAATTATTTTAAATAATCAAAATCAACCATTTCAATACAAACTATGTTATGATTAGTTAGTGTGGTAGAGTCCAATTTAGTCAGTGTATTTATGATAAATGGAATTTATTAATATTAAATTGTTTTATTGTGGAATTTCATTTAGGTTTAAGTAATCTGTTTGTAATATGATAGGTAACTTTGGAATAGTAGAATATCTTGACTTTGTAATTTCCTAAGTATGTCATTAGTAAATTTCTAGACTGGTTAATTTTAAATTTTACATATAAATCTCAGTCTCTGTTTAATTCTGATAACAGGTAGTTTTCTATTGAAATTTATGTGGATTTGATTTGATTAAATATATGAATATCTTTGTATATTTATATATTTGGATGTATATATATATTTTACATAGGTTTGTTGGATAATTAGATTTGGATAGGTTTCAGTTATTTATCTTTCTTTATCTTAAATGATATGACCTTGAATATGTAATTAAAATTTTGATTGATCATATTTTCCTCTTGTTTTATTTCACTATTGAGGTAATGTTGAGAACCCGTAATGCTTAAGTTACTTTCTTTTGATAGTCATAGGTATTAAGAATGGTGAATATTTGAACCTAGGATAGCAATCTTTGTGATAGGATTATAACATGGGTTTCTTTTAGAAAATTTATTTAAATTTCTTACATGATAAGTTAGATCAACAATAGATAAATACTTTATATCAAGGCTATGATATTTGGATCCTATATTTATTTTTTCTAAACTCCTAGTGGGCTATTTATTGGTATTATGTTATGTGTATCCGCTATGATTGATTAAGTTAACAACTCATATTTATTTAAATTTTGTATAAGCAACACTAATATGATATTTATTTATATCATTATTAGTTCTAGTGATTGTAAATGGAAGATTATGTTTATATTAGTTTTACGATCTTACCCCTCTCTTCTTATGTGGTTTCCTATTAATGGATGATTTTTTAAAATGAAAATGATGTTATAATTTTGGAATAAATGTGTTATGTTATGCTTTATTACTCTTTTAATTAAAATTGAGAAGGTTTAGCAAAATAGTTGATTAGTAGATTCTCCTCAAGAACCAATTAGTTTGAATCTTATGATTTTAGTACTAATCAAGGTTGCAATTTGATGTTAGGGTTCCATAGTGGTGAGCTTGATTGAGGTGTTGGTTTATTTAAAGTTATAGTTATTTTTAAATATGATTGGTTATAGCATGCTAGCTTGTTAGGGTATCAAGTGCGGAGAAAATTGAAATCTCCCCTGGGTGCCCTATGGGCTAGTTTACTATTGGTATGAGTGGTTGTTGTTGAATTACTTGATTATGATATATGGATTCAGTTTGAAGGTCTCGTCATGATATTGTCTCTTTTATTCCTCACTTGTCATTTTGCGATTGTGGAATTTATATAGTCTTTTGGTGGGTTCCTTGCTGAGAGTCTTCCTTATTGTGTTAATTCTAATTGAGGGGACTTTATGCAATGACCTTCTTGTAGTTGTATTTCATGATGGTTGGGAACTCGAAGTGTTTGAATTAATTTCAATGGAAGTTTGTTGTTTTTCGGTGATTAAGGCTTCTAGAGGCAATGGAGAAACTTGGCTTATGTTGATTCTTCCATGATTGTACCTTTGTGATTCATTGATCCTATTTCTAATTTTGAGTTCTTTTGGGTGGTACCTCCTTTGTTCTTGTTTCAATGATCTATGGAATGGATTTGTGAGATGGTTCTTACTTCGCATGTTGTGTGATATGTACTTCTTGATTCTTTGTGAGATGAGGTACACCCCTTGCATATTTTGGTTTGGTACTTGTAGGGAGTGGCTCTTCATGGGGGTCTGACACACAAAGGGTTGTTAGGGTAACCCATGGAAGAGTTTCCTAAACACGCGATAATATAATTAATGAACTAGTAGGTTTGGGTAGATAAACACTAAACAAGATTAATTATGAGTCTCACCCATACCGTTAGTTCTTTCACAGGCTAAGGATGGGATGAGAAGACCTGGTTTGTAGGATCACTGCCTTGTCCACATGAAAGGTAATTGGTCTCGCATGAGTCACCCTATGGAGCAGTTTCCTTGAGATAGGCAACCTAGATAACCATAGATGGAGGTGGTACCTTGTGATAGGTTTCTTGGCTAATCCATGTAAGGCCATGCAATGACACTCTCCTACAATACCCATTTATTTTACCTTGTTTGGTTTCCTCGGGGAGTGTTGTTTGAATTGTTGATGTTGTTGAGGCAATTGGTTCTTGGTGTTTGCCATTGTTCACCTGACCAATTTGGGTGTGGGTCTTTCTTGTCATCTCCTAGCACGAGGGGTGGGTCTTCAGACCCACATGGTCAGGTGGAATGTGCTATGCATCTCATTCATTTCCTAGGTCATGTTCATGATGCAGAAATAGATGTAGAGTTCCCAGAGCTTCACTTGGTGGAAGACTAATCTATGCTTTGTACCTTATTCTTCATTAATGTATTATTCTTGTACTCGATGTACATTTCCCATTGATATAAGGGAAGTACTATGTGATATATTTTTGTAACAATGATGTGTTGTATCTGTGGAAATATGCTCCACAACTGTAATATTGAACTATGAATTGAATTGTTAGAAGTGATGTATCATTTCCTTTCTTCTAATCATTAATGGTTATATGTCATCATTATATAATCTCGATTCTTATTCACTTTCATTTTGATAAAAGTTAGGTTTCATAATGATTGTTCTATGTACGCAAGAGGATGTAGATGAGATTGTAAATGCATAATTGCTTTTCATGCAATGTTTGTACATAATCATTATATGTTATGTTTCACTTTCAAAAAAAAAAATTGCGGTAATTTGTTAGTTGTAGTTGTCCTATGGGGGTTTGCATGGCGAGGTGTTTCAAATATAGCACATTCAATTCAATTAATTTCCTTATAAACACATGTTGAAGAGGGACCGCATGCAAGTCCTCTCTTTTCATCACCTTCTAATCTCCCAAGCTCAAGCGAGAGTTGTAAAAACAAGTTTTTTTGGGTTGCTTTACAATGCTATAATATGCAATTTTATGACTTTTGTTATAAGTCATATTAAATGTTTGTTTGAAGGAATGAATACTAACTCACATATATATCTTAAATTTAATCTATATAAATTATGCTAAGATATATTGAGGCGTTTATTTTTTCAATTTAATATATCTATATTAAGGTTGAGTGATGAAAAATTAAATATCAAGATCTACATTCTTCATGGTCACTTCATGTTAGATTGCAGATTTACAGTCCAAGACGTTATTCAAGGTATCATTGTTCATGTTTCATTGTTTCATCATATGGTTTAATTACCTAATCAGGGTTTGACCAAGACAAACCCTTATTCCTAATAATCAACAAGTTTTTCCCTCTCTACATGTATGATTGTAGGTCTAAGTGTCTTGGAGCTTGAAGGATATTTGAAGACTAAGTTTCAAGATTGAAGAAGGTTTTCTAATTTTTCCCCTTATTTACGAGATCACGAAAAGTCTACTACTAGCTAGAATTCAAGGTTTCAGATTCGGAGGTTTAGCAGGAAGAAAGCTACATGAAATCACCAGAGAATACCAAAAAAATTTCCAAACCCTAATACTGGGACTAAATCTCCACTTGTAGTGTATGAGTCCTAGTACTCCCATTTTTCATATTTTACGAGATTTAGATAAGTCCTTAACATATTCTAGTTTTGGCACAAAAACCCTAGTCTAGGACTAAATTGCCTAGACTGGCGTATGAGTCCTAGTGGGAAATAAAGAACAAGATTTAAGGGTTTTGGAGCTTATTTTGATCTCATATTATATGTCATATAGATAGGTTTTGCATGTTACATTCCCTTCTTGTCTTTCCAGGCTCTAGCTTGGTGATGAACCCCTCTTTAGTCTTTAATCACACCCTAGGACATCCCTATTTCATATCTCTTTCCCCTTTACATTGTTGGATTGAGATCTCTAGGGTTTCCTTGAATGAATCTTGAAGAAAATTGGTCTAGGTCCCTAAACACCTAGTTTTTGTTCTAGCTCCCAAAAGGTGGAACACCTATTTTATTCATTTCACCTATAAGTACATACTCTAGCCTTATCATTCTATATAGTAGCATCTTATGTTTGAAGGGTATCTTTATTAAAAAAAATATAATTTTATAGAAAGTGTAGACATGTAAAATTGACCTAACACCTATCACACACTTTAAATGACATTTTCACATCATCAGTATCATCACCATCAAACATCATTACATTTCACATCAATTGCATTTAAAACCCTAATTTCCCATATTCATTGAATAATACAACATCATTTAGTTAATTCACTCTTTCATCATTTTTGACTAATTAAATAAATTACATTTATTTAATAAAGTCCTAAAACCCTATTTCTAGACTTTTAATTGAATATAACAAAGTTATTTAATTAATTCACAATATTGTCATTTCAACTAATTAAATAAATTACATTTATTTAATAAAGTCCTAATCTCACTTTAGTTCATCCTGATTAGTTAAATAATACATGTAGACACCTAAATTTGGACACTTACATTAGTTCAAATTTATCCCTTTTCTTCTAAATATCCTCTTGCTGGCATCAATTAAGTAATGTTACTATTATTTAATCAATACCCTTAATTCTTATAAATCCCTAAGGTATTTTGTTAATAATTAAATACCTTACCCTTTTATCCCCCTTTCCTCAAAAGAATTGAATAAATAATACATTTATTTAATTCCTCACATGTCACATCCTTCATCACTTTTCTTAATCCTAATCCACCTCCTAATTCCATCATTAGGGATGTCCACATGTCTAATCCCTGATTAGGATGTGTTACATCCTCCAACTTTTGCAAGTTAACTCCTAATCTTCATTAGCCACTAACTATCTTCTAATCATTGATTAGCTAGTCCAATCAACATCTTAGTCAACTCTCTCATCTCTCAAGGAATATTAAATTCCTTTTATTATCCCCATGTCCTTCCAAATGGAATTTTAAATTCTATTTTATCCCTCCAAGACTCTCCTCTTCCCCATGCAAGTTGTTAGGAGTTCTAGAACTCCTCACTTGTCACATCAGTCATATGAGGACAAGAACCTTCTATTATAAGAGCTTTGTCTTATCCAAGGTACTTCTCAGCTTCCTTTTTGGGAACCCTATCTTATCCTTAAGATATCCCCAATCATATGAATTTAAAATTCACTTTTATTCCTCCAAAGCTCTCCTCTTCCCCATGTGAATCATTGAGATGTCACCATCACTCTCATCCCAAGGTACTTGCAAGTACCTCCACATCATATGTCCTCTTGACACTTCATCCTCCACATGGCAAGATGTGAGGGCTTGTGAGTCCTCAACTCACCACAACCCTTCATATTTCCCATGTTGGCAACATCTCAACCATTCAATCCTCTAGAGAATCCTCCCCTAAATATAGAGGATTTCTCTTTCATTCTCTAATTATTATGCATTCAACGAACAATCACATTTCAAGTTCTCCAACTTCATCTCAAAAGCAACTTCAATCACTTGCATCCATCCTCCATTATTGAAGCTTCAAGCTTTCATTGTATCTATTTTGTTCACTTTCTCATGTACCCACATCTCTCATTTGAATCTTCATTTCATCATGATTGTTTTGCATCTAATTTTAACACTTTTTCCATCAAGGAGCATACAATATCAACCATCAAAGGGGCAACCAAAGATCAACTTGGACAAAGGTAAAATCTACATTTCTTTATCTTTTATTTTGTTTAAGTTTAATGTAGCCCTATCTTGAGGTGTTAAGTGTTGTTTCCTTATTTTTACATTCTTTTTTGCATCATTTAGGATAGGTTAACAAGTCTGATCAGATTTCTAGAATGCCCAGTGGGATCCACAAACAGGTCCCTTTCTTTTATGTTTTTTGTTATTTGACGTTTTGTAGGTTCAAGTTGCAAAGAGGCGACTCTGCCCAAGATAGAGGCAACCCCTCCCACAGTTGGGTGAACTTTCCCTATAGAGGGGTGAACCTACCCCAACTTGGGTGAACCTTCCCTCAATAGGGGTGACCCTACCCAACAAAGTCACCCATCTAAGCACCAGACAACATCTAATTCTAGTTTTCCAATTGGGAAAACCTACCCCAATTGAGGGGTGAACCTTCCTTATAGAGGGGTGAACCTGCCCCATAGAGGAGAAAATCTACCCTACAGAGGGGTAAACCTGCCCTAGACAGGGGTGAACCTTCCTAGACAAAGGTTTTTGCAAGGTAAAATAGTGATCTAAACGTCATTTTTAGTATCTGTTTCTTGTCAATTTGAGATACTAATCCCATAACATCATATGTTGGTGAGTGTGTCCATTTTTTTCCTAACATTTATGTAGCTATTTCATGCTTGTCGAAGAAAAAAGATCAAACTACTAACACTTTTTTTGTAGAATGATCATTTTAGCATTGTTAGTTTAGTTCGTTTATTGCTTTTCCTTATTAATCTAGGAACATAGTTTAATTAGGGGGAGTTAACTTATTGTTTTCCATGTTTTCAAGTCTTTTGTGTCACCCAAGGGGGCACTATCTCTTTCACACTTTCCCCTTGCACTTCATGTGAGCCTGGGGAGTAGCCAAAAATTGTTAGTGTTCTCTTTTAACGGGACCTGCTTAGGGATTTCATCACCCTAAGGGATGATCCCAACCACATGTACCAGCAAAGTATAAAAGGGGGGAGAGCCAAAGTTGTACCCCAATCTAGTTATGTCATGTTTGGTGGAGCGTCAAAGCTAGGGTGATACCTAGATAGACATGAAGAGTTGTTATGAACCTTTAGTATCTTGCTAGGGTTCTTGAGTTGTGCTTGTAGACAGGCTAGTGTTCACGGTTGTGCCTTATGTATCGAGCATATATCAAGGAATCCCTAGTTGCCTTGTTCATCCTAGTTAGAGGACTATGTTGGCCATACCCTCTTACTAATCTTAGGACTATGTTGTTTGTATTGTCTTCTTTGTGCAAAACCAATGTGTTTCTATTTAGTCAGGTCATCCTTGTCGTTTGCTTGTTGTTTGTTACATTTTTGGTCCTCTTTCATAGTTCTTTTCATCCAAAGTAAGTCCAAGTCAACTAACAAAGGTGAACCTGCCCTCTGTCTTGGTCATTTCCTAATCAGTTTCTATCAAAATTACCTATCTTTTCACTCAATAGGTGACCTTGACTATAACTTGGGTGAACTTGCCCTTAAGTTGGGCAAACCTGCCCCCAACTTGGGCAAACCCGCCCCTCAAACAACAGTTTTCACCTTCCGTTCAGTCATTACAAACACTTGTTTTCCCATTCTGAACACCTGTTTCCCCATTCTGACCATCCATATCCTTGTTTCAAGCATCTGTCTCCTCATTCCAAGCATCCATTCCCTATCTCAAGCATTCGTCTCCTTGTTTTGAGTACTTATTTACCTAATTTGAGCATTCATTTCCCACCTATCCTTTTCTAAATAGGAAACATTGACCGATAGTTGGGCGAACCTGCCCCATACTTGGGTGAACTTGCCTTAACTTGGGTGAACCTGCCCTAACTTGGGTGAACCTACCCTCCAAACAACCATTTTCACCTTTCGCTCAATCATTCCAAGCATCCTCTCACTTGTTATGACAATTTGTTTCCTTATCATGAACGTCCATCTCCATGTTTTGAGCCTCCTTTCATCCATTACAAGCATCTGTCTCCTCATTCTGAGAGTTCGCCTCCCCTTCAAAGTAACCATTTCCTCATTCTGAGAGTTTTTTTCCTAGTTCCAAGCAATGATTTACTCATTCTGAGTAGTCATTCATCTATTTTGAGCAATCATTTACTCATTTAAAGTAGTCATTTATCCATTCTGAGTGATTGTTTACTCATTTTGAGTAGTTGTTCATCCATTCTAATCATTCGTTCACTTGTTCTGAGTAAACATTCATCCATTTTGAGCCTCCATCTCCTTGTTCCGAGAGTCACTCATTCATTCCAAGCAATTATTTACTCATTTTGAGTAGTTGTTCACCCATTCCAATCATCTATTTACTCATTTCGAGCATCCCTTCATCTATTCTAAGTATCTATCTCCTGATTCTAAGAGTTAGTCTCCCTTTCTGAGCATTCATTCCCTCATTTCAAGAATTTTTTCCCTTGTTCTGAGTATCCATTCATCCATTCTAAAAATTTGTCTCCTTGTCCTCAGAATCCATCTCCCCTTCCAAGCAATTGTTTACTCCTTTTGAGCATCTATTCATCCATTCCAAGCATTCTTTTCCTCGTTTTGAGAGCCCATCTCCCTATTCCAAGAATCTGTCTACCCATTCTAAGAGTCTTTCTACCTGTTTCTAGAGTACTTTCCACTATTCCAGGGGTCAAAAAGTAGATAGGAAAACTTGACCTTCAATAGGCGAACCTGACCTTCAATGGGTAAACTTGACCTTCAATAGGTGAACCTAACCTTCAATAGGTGAACCTGACCTTCAATAAGTGAACCTGACCATCAATGGGTGAACCTAACCTTGAATAGGTGAACCTAACCTTCAATGGGTGAACCTAACCTTCAATGGGAAAACATGACCTTCAATAGGAAAACCTGACCTTCAATGGGCAAACCTGACCTTCAATAGGTGAACCTGACCTTCAATAGGAAAACCTGACCTTCAATAGGTGAACCTGACCTTCAATGGGAAAACCTGACCTTCAATAGAGGAACCTAACCTTTAATGGGTGAACATGACATGAGAGAAAACCTAGCATTTTATTGTGGCTGAGCATATTTGGGGATGATGAGGGTTTCTTTATAGGCACCATTGACTTATGCTTTATTACACACATGCCAAATATTTAGACGCACTTAGCGACGATGACCACGCTAGTGGGGTAGTGGAATTTTGAGACCTCATCATTTCATCTTCCTATTGGTAAGGTGACTATGACCCTTGAGGATGTTTGGTGCATCCTTCGAGTACCTATTCACAGTGCCATAGTTATTTACAACATGGACCTTGGTATGGATGCCATGTTCTGAGTGCTATGAGCCTGGTCTCTAGAAGCAAAGAGCTACTAGATTGACTTGCACTGCCATAGTGGATGAGTCGATGACTTGACATTGGTGATTGCAGGACTAATCATGGGAGTCTTGGTTCCTAATAGACACGGTTGAAGATTCAACATTGGTAGGTGTGTAGTTCTAGAGGGTATGGTTGAGGACATGTGCACATACGCCTAGGGTCCAGTTATTGTAGCTTCTCTTTACCATGATATGCACCAAGTGGTTTACATGCAAGGACACAACCTATCTTCCATTGTTACTTTACTACACATCTGGTCTTGGGAGCACATTGAGAGATATTGACAAAGAGGAGCTAGTTGTTTACAAGTACCAAGCCATGACTACACTCCACCACACAGGAGAAAAAAGTATAGCATATTGGAGGAGGGTTATAGATGGCATGACAATATTCAGGTGGAGACCTTGGCTCTAGGTGCAGCCATGGGTTGATGATAACGAGCAACTATTTTATGTGTGATAGACATGATGGATCATGGGTCGTCGATATCAAATTATTTAGAGGTATCTTCTAGCTCAAGTTACTAGATAGTTTGATGATCAGCAGGATGCCCTACCACCAAATTACAAGGCTATATACATACATATTACCAGAGAAGTAGCCTGGGGAGAGTAGGTGGATCCACAGGTAGCCATTGATGATTTTAGATAGCTCGTTCCATTACCATGGGTTTATGTAGGAGGACCTAATGATCTCAGGACGATGTTAGGTTATGATGTGTGGTTTGCTCAGCATGCTCTTGTTAGATTGACTAACCCTAGAAGAGGTGACGATGTAGGTAGAGGTAGAGGTAGAGGCGAAGGCAGAGGAAAGATCAATGGGGTGATCTCACAATAGTGGTTTACAATTTTTGGCCAAACTGGACACTGAAATAATTTTTTTAAACTAAATCTTCACTTTCGGGCACCTATAGCAGCTAAACTGTGAGGAATTTGAAGATGATGTAAACTACAGTTTTGTGAAATTTTATCTATAGATTGTAAATATATTTTTTTCAAATTTTTTGGAATCAAATTGCACTTCTTTTTCCATCTCCCTCGAAAACTAGTTTTTTCCAGAAAACAACATTTTTAAAAAGTGACAATCACCATATAACGCATAACATTTTTTCCATAAAGGATAAAATTCTAATTCTTTTGAATTTATATTTTTAACTCGATATCTAGTGCTTCCACTTGGTTAGATAGTTTTTTATTGAATATTTTTTCTTTAATCAAGTTTTGACGTCAAACCCATTACAATTCAAACACAACCGACCGTATAATGTGTAACTTTTTTTTGTATATATCAAAATTCATTTTTTCTTTATTTGTTGGATCAAGGACTTCAATATCTGGTGCACTCATATTTTTTAAGTTTTTTTGATAATCTACTATTTTTCCACTTGTAGAACAAAGAGCTTGATTTTCGGTGAAAAACGCATTCACAAGAAATAAAAAAGAAATATAATAATCAAATTAAATTTTATTAAATTTTTTTTTTTTGGAAGCTTATAATAAGGACTACATACAAAAAAATAAAATTTAAATGAATTCATTTGATCCCCCAAAAGGTAAATCAAAAGTGGGTTTTTATCAACATTTTGATACGTGTAAAGGAGACTTCATTATAGGTATGGTTTAAAACTAGCGGGGTTGTATCCAAGGGGGCTTGGTCTAAGGTGGTTTGATCAAACCCTCTTCAATTGGAATCCTTTAAATGGAACATTTCAAGGCTTAAATCATTATATCTTCTAAAAATATGCGATTTCAGCAAAAATCAGGGTCTCCTAGAAATTGTAAACCACTATTGTGGCAGCACCCATTGGATAGATATCTCAACAACCTCCTCAATGGCCACCGCTCATTCCATAGTAGCCACTAGTGGTCTCGTTGGTACAACAGGTACAAGGGGGGCCAAATTTGAGAGATTTGCACATACAAGCACTAATGATCAAGAGAGATCGGGCCTTACAAAAGAGAGATGCTACTCACATCGAGAGGGATAGATACATGCAAGAGAAAGACATCACTCATTAGGAGCGAGACTAGGAGCGACATCAAAGTTAGTAGTTAGCTCTACAGTTGGCATAGGAGACAACTTTCCAACGATAGCTTGAGGCCACAACACAACTTTAGGTTCAGGCTTAGGGATAGGGCTAGGTATCATCTACACTTTACGGACAAGCCATGGCAGGGGCCTCTTACTATAGGATGTTATATCATTGAGATGCTCCTCATCACTGGTGAGAGCTAGATTTCTCATAGAGGAGTTGTTTGGGTCCTTCTAGCTCAAGAGGTGGACCATCAGTAGGGGGCCTTAAAGTGGAGGAGGTCATCAGCAACCACCTTGTTGAGATGAGGATCAAGGGAGCAGAGGGTAGCTCCATGTATGTAGACACATTTTTCATATAGCTTGATTGTTGATGTATATTCATTCATTGGCTAGTTTTGCAGAGCCTCATGTATATATTGATGATATATCACACAATACTTTTTATATGTATCATGGCAGTCAATGTTTTGTAATATATATGAGATGATCAGATGCAATATTTATAGTTATGATGTACCTTTTATTTCATGTTTATACTTATATTGATGTATGTATGGATGTATATGATGTGATGATTATATGATGATGCCTCTATTATGCATATGATGTGATGTGTATGATTTATGATTACGAGACAATATGAATGTATGCAAATACAATGGATGGTTTATTTTTAAGTATCTTTTTTCCTCTAACATGCAATGATGATGTGGGATGTATATGTTATGAGATGTAGTTATTTTTGTATTTTTAAGTGACATGCAATGATTATGCAAGATGTATGTACGTTGATGGTTTGTGGATGTAGGATGGATGCATTTATATGATTTTTTTGTTGACTATCATGATACCAGGTTGGAAATGTTAGCATGGACATAAGATAGAAGAATAAGATGGATTTTGATTAACCATTGCTTTTGTGATTGATTCAAAAGTCCAACAAGCCTATGATTATTTGAGACGTCATTAGATATGTGATGAGTTAGAGTAGATGATATTAATTTTCTTCTTAGATTATGATAAATTCATCATATCATTCCTTAAATAGACACAGTGTCTCAAGCTATTAAAAACCAAGATATCATTGTATCTAATGAGATGGACTTTGACTTTGCAAACAAATAGGAGTATCCTTATGTAGACACTAAAAATTGTCCCAGGCTTGTGATTTCTAAATTCTCCATCATTTACCCTTCTGTATTTGATAATTAAATAATTTTAATTATTTAATTATTTTCTAAAGTTATAATTCTTCTATTAATTAAATAATTTTAATTATTTAATTAATTCATTTTTATCTTTATTCCTCCTTGAAATATTTTTAAAAATCAAGCATGAAAGAAATAAACTAGCACTTGCACCCAAATGAGGTGCAATACTTACAGCGATAGGCTGAGCCCACATTATTTACAGTTGTGAAAAGTAGTGGACAACATGAAGAAAGTAGTGATCTATCTCACCTATCCCTCTCTACCTCTCCCTTCCTTCTTCCCTCCCCCCTTCTCTCTCCCTCTTGCTCTCTCCTTCCCTTTCTATTTCTCTCTATATCACACATCCCTCTCTACCTATACCTCCCTCCATCCCACCTATTTATCTCTCTCTCTCCTCCCCTCTCTACTTCTCTCCCTCTCTCACTTATTCCTCTCTACCTCTCTCTCCTTCTCCCTCTAATTCTCTATATCTCCCCTATGCCTCTCTACCTCTCATTCCCTCCCTCTCTCTCTCACTCTCTCTAGCCTCCCTTTCCTTCTCTACTTCTTTCTATCCCACCTCTCTCCCTCCCTATCTCTATCCAATTTATCCCTCTCTACCTCCCTCCCTCATTCCCTTTGCATCCTCCTCCTCTCTCTCTCTCTCTCTTTCTATCCTTCCTCCACTTTTCTCCCTCCTCTCTCTCTTCTATCCTTCCCTCTACTTCTTTTCCTCCCCTCTCTCTCTATCCCACCCATCCTCTCTACTTTATCCTCCTCTCTCTCTTCTCTATCCCACCCATCCCTCTACCCTCCCTCATCCTCCAATCTCTTCTCTCCCTCTTGTTCTCCTTCTATTTCTCTCTATATCACATATCCCTCTCTACCCATCCCTCCCTCCATCCCACCTCTCTCTCTCTCTCTCTCTCTCTCTCTCTCTCTCTCTCTCTCTCTCTCTATTTCTCTCCTCCTCTCGCTTTATTCCTCTCACCTCTCCTCCCCCTTAATTCTATATCTCCCCTATCCCTCTCTACCTCTCCCTCCATCCCTCCCTCTCTCTGGCTCCCTCTTTCCTTCTCTACTTCTTTCTATTCCACCTTTCTCTCCCTCTCTATCTCTATCTCACTTATCCCTCTCTACCTCCCTCCGTCCCTTTATCCTCCTCTCTCTCTCTCTCTCTCTTTCTCTATCCTTCCCTCTCTACTTCTTTACCCTCCTCTCCAATTCATTCCAAAAATGACATTTTCTATACAACTTTAGTTTTTCATTTTTCTATTTGTTTATTGTTTGGATTTTATGAATTGTATACTATAATGATAATTAATAATATCACTACCCACTTCTCTCTAACACTTAAACTTTCAATAATCAACATAATTTCATTAAAGGATATTAATTAATTATCTAATTTTGACCTACAAGTATAATTAAGAATAGACATCCACAGATACAAACACCTTTGTTGGTAGCATTGATATTTTCTTTACATTTTTTGTCAAATAAAATTGCTAGCCAAACCACATGGCATGATACAAACCACATCATACACACCAAAGGCTTTGACAAGTGTTAGTATACATGTCAAAATAATGAGCAAAAAAAATATGCTTAAGAGCGAATGATTTTCTTTAATGCTAAGCTCAGTTAAGAGAAATAATTCAAAAGAGGAAATCTGTGAAGATGGTTCATTTTGGATGGTATGAAAAAATGCCAATTATGGTTTTCATGGCAGTTGCAATTTTGCTTGTGATGTATAAAGAGGAGGTGGTGAGGAATCCTATTGAGCCAATTGTGGAAAAGAAAGATGCAGAGGGGAAATAGCCCATGGAGTGCATCAAGGGCACGATCGGATTCACTTGGGATAAGCTCAAATCATTCACCAACCCCCAGACTCCACCCTCTACACTGGCTCCTCTACCCATTCTGGGAATTTTGCTTGCCAAATGTCTGCCTTGTTATCCATTCTGGACTTTGTAGGAGTGGTGAGAAGACTATAAGAGTAGCAATGTCGTAGGTTCGATGGCCTAAGAGAGGAGCCACTCTAAATACAAGCCATTTGAGGTTGTTCCCACAAAGAAGGTGCAACTCCATTGTTAAGCTCCAAGCACTGGAGGGAATTTACAAGATCCGCCATTTCCTAGGGAGAGTGCTATGACAAAGGCTGATACAAAACATCACCAGACAGAGGCTTTGGGCTAGAAATTCTATCAAGTGATGAGGGTATTGTTATAGAGGGGTAGTGTAGGCCAAATGAAGTGACAGAAACAAAAGCTTCAGAGAAATTCAGAGGATTGTGAGTGAAACCAGTGTTGGTGTTGTCACTGTTGTTACTAGTTGAGGGATTCCAAACCCCACAAGAAAGCATCCAACTAGAAGGTGAGTGCGGAGATGAGGCAACGGGGGAAAGCAAAGGCAGCAAGGAAATCCTGGTGGAAATTTCGGTGTCAGACTATTTTTGGGCGTCAGACTAGGGGAAATCTCGGTGGGGTTCCCCCACGTAATAGCCTATCGGCTAAAAATAAAAAAATATTCCATTTTTTTTTTAAACTAGTAGTTGCACAATATTCAATGAGCAACAGAATAGCCGATAGGCATAGACTAATTTTTTTTTCTATAAAGTTCTGCCCACCGGCATTAATGTCAAACTGGAGGAGATCTCTCTTTATCTCTCTCTTTATCACTCCCTCTCTCCTTATCACTCCCTCTTTTTATTTCTCTTTGCTTATATCTCCTCTCTCTATTTCTCTCCCCCTATCCCTCCCTCTCTATTTATTTATAAATATATATCTCTCTCACTGATATACACACCCTCCCTCTTTCTCCTTCTCTACCTCTATCTCTATCTCTATCTCTCTATATTTTCGCCTATGTATACCTGTTTATATTACTTATCTCTATCATCTTCTTTCTCTCTCACTCTTTCCCTTCTATCTCTATATCTCTATCTCTTTCCCCCTTTCTATCTATATCTCATTATGTCCACCTCTCTCTAACTCACTCATCTCTCTATATCTTTCTATCTTTATCTCTCTTTATCTATCTACCTATCTTTATCCCTATACATCTATATCTTTTCCCTCTCCCCTTCTTCTGTCTCTATCTTATTCATTCCATCTCTCCCTCCATCTCTTCTACTATATATCTTTATTTCTCACTTGATCTCCTTCTCACTCATCTCTCTATCTCTTTCTATCCATATCCTTCTCTATATATATATCTCCCCATCTCTTTATCTCTTTTCCTATCCCTCTCTATCTCTCTATATCACCCTCTATCTATATCTCTCCCTCTCCCCCTCCCTCTCTCCCCCTCTTCTTCTCTCTCCCTCTCTACATATATCTCCCTCTTCCCCATCTTCCCTCTCTCCCTTTCTCTCTCCCTCCCTCTCTCTATCTCTCTCCCATCTCTCCTTCTCTTGCTCCTTCCCTATCCTCCTATCCATCTTTATATCTCAACCTCTCTCTCCCTTTATCTTTCCATATATCTCTATATCTATTTCTTTTTCTTCCCATTTATCTATCTCTCCCTCCCTCCCTCTCTCTCTATCTCCCCCTATTTCTATCTCCCTCTATTTCTATCTCCCTCTCCATCTCTATTTGTCTTTCCCTACTCCTCTTTATTTTTCTCTCTTTTTCTATTTTTCTTTCTCCCTCTCACCCTCTCTCTATATTTTCTTATATCTCTATCTTTATATCACTTTATCTTGCCATATATCTCTTTATATATCTCTATCTCTCCCTCTTCCTCTTCTTCTTTATCTCATTATCTCTTCCTTTCTATCCTGCATCCCTCTCTATCTCTCCTCTTTATCTCCCTATCTCTCTATCTCTATTTATCCCTCTATCTCTCTCTATATCTAATCTATTTGTCTCCCTTGTCCTCTCTCATTTTATATTCATCTCTACCTCTATCTATTTGTCTCTCTTCCTTGCTCACTCTATATTCATCTCTACCTCTATATTCCTCTCTTCCCCTCCATCTCTAGAAATTTCCCCCTCTCTCTACCCATCCATCTCTCCCTATCTCTCCCCCTCCCTCTTCATAGACCTTCATTGTTCTTCTTGATTGAAAGATTTTCTTTCTCTTATTTTTAGAGATCTTTGTTGCACAACAATATCATTTTATGAATGGCTAACCAATTGAACTCATGTAATACACAAATTTATGCAAAAAATAGGCTTAAAATTTCCCTAATTGACATTCCACACATCTTCAACATACCCATTGCACACCAAGGTGCCATTGCTAAAATTTATAAATATAAAACTCAAAAAATTTAAAAATCCTTTAAAAAACTCAAATTTTTTTTAAGAATTTCTTTGTAAAAAATCCTTAAAAGACTATTTATTTTTTAAGTTTTTATATTTTCTCTATAAAATTTCGTAAAAAAACTCAATTTAAATATATTTAAATTATATTTTTAAAAGATGATGTTTATTAAATGTTTTTATAAAATGATTATTTTATTTATATATATATATATGCTTTATTTTACACATATATATATAAATACACATAAAAGCATATATAATTATATGTATATAATTGCATATATATGTGTAGTCAGTTGGATATGTTGTGAATATGAATTTGATATGATAATTTTAAGGAGATTGCAATGTTATAATATAATTGTGCAAATTAGAAATAAACTATATGCTTGAAATTTAATCAAACTTTCTCGAGTTATTGATTTATGAAGTTGGTGAAATTTATTGTGCTTGTAGTTTGTTTGGCGTTGTTCTATGTTTTATTCACTCTCGAGATTATTCATTTTATTTAATTTGATTTTCTTTAATTGGGTTTATGTCTTGTGGGAAAACCCTAGAGTTAGCTTCTCCTATTATAGGGGCTTAAGTTGTCGTTTAGGACTTCCAGAGGCGGGGATACTGATGGGTAATTGTGACCTTGTATTTTGATACTTGGCCTATGCTTTGACTGTGGTTGTGAATTTCGTTTGCATTGGTATTGTACCATTTTGTGAATGTAATTCAGATGTTTTGGTGAGATGGTTATGCCTCACGGAGGATCCATTTGATTGGATTAGTATTTCTTATTGATACAATCCTTTTGTGTTGGATATTTTTTGTTGAGTGTTTAGAGAGAGTGGCTCTAAGTGGGGGATGACGCACAAAGGGGTTGTCAGGGTAACCCACGTAGATTTAGAGTAATCAGTGATAACCTAAGTAATTAATCATGGGTGGGTGGTTTAAAACATTAATAAGATAATTATGATGCCTCGTCCACCTGTTAGTGCTATCACAAACTAAAGGGGACCGAGAAGGCCGTGGTTGGCAAGGTCGTTACCTTGTCTTCACAAAAAGTTAACGATTCTGCATGAGTAACCCTATGGAGTGGCACCTTGAGATAGGCTGTCAGGAGAACCATAGATGGAGGTGGCACCTTGAACTAGGTTGTTTGGATAATCCATGTAGAGATGGAGGCAACACCTTGTGATAGGTTGTCTAGATAATCCATATAAAGCCATGCGATGACACTCTCCTCTAACATTCCATTTGAGTTGTTTTTATAGAAGTCCTCTAGAAGTAATTTATGGGTATTATGACTTGAGATTTATTGATGATGTGTTTTGTGACTTATCGTTGTAATATTTGGAAAGTGATTTATCGTTATGTCTGTTGGAGAATGATTGTTGTTTAGTTTTCTGTGTGGTCTTTTGTTGTTATGTTATCTTGTCTAGAGTTAGTCTTGTGTTACTGTTGATGTACTTGGTCAGGGATCCTTCCTTGTTTACTCCTAGCATAGGGGTGGTTGGGTGGAACGTGCTACGCACCCCTTTGGGTTCCCTTTGGATGTAGTTGTGTCTTTCATTGCAGGGTTTCGATAGATGTTGTTGATCTAGTGTTCTTATGTACCAGATATAATTTATTTATTGATGTATCATCTCCAACGTATGTTGGGAAGTTTTATGATGTAATTTGTATATGTTATTATTGAGATGTATTTTCAGACGAATATATTGTACTATCATACCATGTGATTCATTCATGTACTATCAGTTGTAATTATTGACTATGTTGTGTTGTATTTGTCGAAATATATATATTTATTATCTTTATGATTAATTCATTTGTGTTTTGCATATATGGTTTAATTTGGATTACTTTCATTAATATGGTTATTGTTAATGGATGTGCTAAATGGTAATGTGAGAATGAATGGTTTTACGTAAGTGTTTAATTATTGTTTAATCTATTATCTATGTTATGGGTTAGTGTAGTATTGTCGTCTCATGTACCCCAAGGGATTTAGTTGTGCAACTTAGAACATTGTTATGTTGGAATACTTAAGTACATTTCCTATGTTCTAAAAAAAAAATTGTTGCAGTTTTAATCGTTCCTTTGGGGTTTGCGCGGTGAGGCATTACAGTATTCACTAACTTAGTAGGTAAGGGGGATATTTCGAAAGCTTTCTTCCATAAAGCTTACTAAGAAAATTTTGATAACAAAAATCAAGCACATTCCTAACTAGTAGTAAAGGAACGTCTCCTCACAGTAGGCTTGCCTCACTTTTTCAGTGATTTTAGATGTGAATCCAAGGAGTGGATGAATAGTGTATGTCAAGGTCACATACCACCATGACACCTCTGGCCTTGAAAGAGCATGAACTCTAGCAAGACACCATACACCTCAACCATGGAATAGACATGGTAAGTAACTTCACATGAGGATGCTATCACGATGCACTACTATGAGTCAACACAATGGCCAACTGGTCTTAGGCTTCTAAATATAATGGCTTGTAGTGACTTAGTGAACACTTGTGGTATAACATCAAACATGAGACACTAAAGCCTCTAATCAACCCCAATGTGTTCTATACACCCACATCTAAAGTGACACGTGTGGTATACTTCACAAGATAGTGCTACTAACTTTCACCTTTGCATCTTTTATATAGCCTGCTTGAACACATGTTGGAGGTTGTCCCAAGGGTGATGAATTCCCAAGAAATAAGGAATACTATTTCTCTTCAACAAATATCACAAGAAGCACAAGGGGAGAGGATACGTAGCACACCTTTCCAGGTTATAATGAACAAATGTGAAGTCCAAGATGTTTCTTGTGCGTGAGGGGAGAGGATACACATCCATCTTGCAAAACATAAACAACACAACAAATAATTAATTTTAGTGCTCCAAAATAAATGTCTTCAATTTTAAGCATGCATGTTCATTGTTCAAGTTGTGTATTCATTAATAATCCCAAATCGAAGTGTGAGATTATGGGGTTCATTTTTAAGCCCAAACTAAACTATTCAAGTTATATTTGTCCAATTGTTAAACACCAAATTAAATGTGAAGATTGCATAAAATAAAGCTAACTCTAAGATTAATCCCAAATGTGTGTTTTAATAAACACAAATATGAAATGCATAAAGTAATGGTTAGCTCTAAGATCACTTCCAAATGAGTGTTAATAAACACTTTTCAGATTCTTCATGGTACAAATGTTAGATGAAATCAAGAAAACAAGATGTTAGGTTTAGACAAATGATTAAGCATCAAAACCATATAACCTAGATCAAATTGCAATGTGAGTTAACTTTAGGTGCACCCTATCACACCTTCAAATTTTGCAAATTTGAAGTGCCTATGCCCTTTCAGTTTGACGATAGAGGTTAGGTTTGCTTCCTATCAAATCTACCCCAAAGCCCCAGTTCGACAATTAAAATTTTACAACTTAGCTTTCTTCATGCAAATCCATGTGTTAGAAATTTTATTGGTACATATGGTTGTATGCCTGCTCAGTTTTTTCCTTCTATGATGAGTTCTGATACATCATTTAATGCAGTTTTGACTATGACCGGGCTAGATTTGGCATTTTGAAAAGTTGCAAATTTCAAGAATCTAATGGCAACCCATTTCTTATGTTGGTCTTAAACATCTCCATTTCTAGTTTCATCAAAATCCAATGAAATGATGCATTATTTTAATGTCTTTCAGGTGTGGTGAACACCTCCTACATGCCTATTTACAAAGGAGGTACCAAATTTTGGATGGTTGGGTGAGATCTTATGAAAAACCCATTTTTATTTAACTAGTTAGGACCACTTGAAAAAAATCATGGCTCCAAGATTTCCTATTTGTGTGCAATGAATTTTCACTATTTTGTTGGTAGGAGAAATTAAAAATTTACATTTCTTAATATTTCAATATGCAAATATTTAAAACATTTTCAATGTTTCAAATAATATAATGATTTAAATATTTGCAAGGAATACTTTCCTAAACTTTAGAGAATGTTTTATTTTGCTCTAAAGTCTTTCTTAGGGGTTCAGGGAAGAATGTAGCGGTTGTGCAAATGAGTTGAGGGTTGTTTTAGGGCTGATGGAAGAGTAAAAAACATTGTTGTAACCTCCAGAAAGATGTATGGAGTATTTCTCATGCAATAGTAGTAATTTTAACAACATTTTATTCATTTTTTGGTTGCCTATGAGGGAAAAAAAACCCAAAAATCATTTCTCATGACCCAACAATCAAATCCAACACTTGGACAACAACTTTAATGGTGTATGAATGATTTTATGTTTCCAATAGCACCAATAACAACCAAAAATCCATTTTTACAGAAAAGTGACATCTATGAATACCTCTACAAGTTTTATCATGCTTGGGCAACAATATATGTGCAAAGTTTTTTGTTTGCAGAGGGGGTATTTGGTCAATGGAAATCTTACAAGGATTTCAATGCAGACTTATATAAGAGTAAAGATGATTTAGTTGTTGGCCAAGGTGTACATGAAGGTGGATTACACACCAACTATTTAACAAAATTTCAAACCAATTGCATAGACAAATGAAGGCTCTAAAGATTAAATACATGGTTAAAATGCATGATTGTAACCATGTATTGAAATGTTTGTAATGAAGTTAAATGCATATGGGTAGGAATTTTTACTTGTAGGAAAAAATGGCAACTGGGTATAAGTGGGTATTTACCTAGAGGTAATATTTTTCACTAGTAAATGAAAGTCTTAACTACCAATAAATGGGTTTTTACCCAAAAGTGAAGATTTGCACTTTCTAGGTGAAATTGTAGCAATAAAACCATTTTTATATATAGTTAAAAATATTGCATGATATTTGCAATTACAAGAGGATACAAACTTTAGTTGCAAGGAATGAAGAAAAAAAGAAGAGGGAAAAGAATGTGTAAAAGGGGAATTTGTCGCATATCTGAATTTTGAGTTTGTGACATGTGCTAGATTGAGATTCAATCTGTGATTTCTTCTCTTCTTTGAAATGTAATTTTTGTCTCATTCTTTGGGGTTCTAGGATTGTTGAAGAAGCTATAAGGGGTAGGCTATTAGTTTTGTGCAGGAAACTAGAGACTCTTGTTGTGCAAATGTTCATGTACTTGCATTGTATATCTTGATTGTCATATAAATGAATACATGATTTTGCATGCTCTTAGTGTATCTTGTCTTCAATTTATAATGAAGTATTTATTTCAATAATACAATCAAGGGTTGTAAGGCTTTCCATGCACATTTACTAAATCCGGATTATTTTTAGTGTTTGCTTAAGGAGCAATGTGAATTCTTTCAATGGAAATAATGAGAATATTTTGTTGTAGGTTGGATTATTAAGTAGAAGTTGTACTTTTAATTATTAGTTGATCCCATTAGCATAAGGAATTAATGGTTGAGTGATCATCAAGATATGTTTAGAATGTGATGAAGGATGTGTACATGCATTGTGACTATGTAGCCCTGGATAGGAACCAGTTTATTTTGAATGGTTTTCCTTCAAACTCAAAAACACACTTCAAATTATATAAAACCATTATTTACTTTTTGCAATATTTATCTTTAATTATTTGCATACTTTATACCTAGGTTCAAAGACAACAAGGATAGTGCCAAGTTCCATTTTACAAATAAATAAGCCCTTGTCATTTGTATGGAATTTATCTAATAGGTGCTCAAATAAAACCTTATTTTGAACATATCCATATTTAGTACCATAGGGAGACTCACCTAGGTTTTACAGAGCCAGGAGTGTAGGGGAGAAAAGTGAGATTATTCTCCCATTCATTGGAAAAATCTCTCTTTGAATCTAAGCATAAGACATGCCACATATTTAGGTTTCATTGTTATGTAGATTTGGAAACCAACAACACCAAGGGAAAATTTAACTCTACAAAAACTAAAAACCACCTACACCAATGTGAAGAGCATGAAATTCTACCCCATTTCAAAAAAGAAGCATTGAAAAATACCATCGTATGACCAAGATATGACCATTTGAAGATAGGGTGTAAAGGTATTGGCTGTTAGACGAGTGTGTCAATATGTACCTCTGCAAGTGCATTTGTAACAACCTTGGTGTTCTTCTCAGTAACATTCCAAAGATTTCACCTTAAGTGAATAAACCATGATGCCAAAACATAGCAATAAAAAAATTTCTTTCCATAATGTAAATTACATGCATAATTGATATAAAACTATTTCCAAACTCTAATTGCATTCCATTGTAATTTCACAAATTTTTCCATAACATAAATGTCACATTAAATGAACTCAAGTATATCATTCATGATTACATTCTTCCATATAAATGGGTACATGATACGTACATAGCTCCTCTGAGCTTCATCTAGAAATATATATATAAATTGGTCTTGATGTTGTCTCATTGACACATACATTATAAATATCCTTGCTTGTTGGTGCAAACACTCCAGTTGTCCATGATACTGGCACAAACATTTACAAACCTCGACTGCCAACTAATGTGGAGAAGCATCACTCAAGCACCTTTTTACCAACCACAGACTCAAATGCGGTCCCCCACACATTTTTCACATATTATAAGATGGCCCTACCCTTTGATGAAGAGATTAGTTGGTAAACCTCATAAAAATAGCCTATCTGAGCTTAGTGTTGTGTCCTACATGACTAGAACTTGTAAACCCACAATCTAGGACTAGCATATAAATGGATTATGGTGAAATGATAGTGTAAATAGTGTCAACTTACACTACTTTGGCCAAAGTATTCTCACTCAGTACTTTGAGTGTTAGTCTCCCTATTCACATACACTTCTATAGCTTGATTTGGATCTTGACTATTCATATACTATATGCTTAGGTAATTTCCTTCCTTAGCTAATCCCTAACCTCAGAAATAATATATTTCTCTTTCCAAAAACACTATGATTTCTTACGGATTTTCCCATCCTTAGTATAATATAAGATCTTTCCTAGTCCACGAGTTAACTTTACATAGACAAGCCATTCAATATGAAAGACAATCTAGTCCCAAGTGTAGCTTTATAAGCTAAAGTATAGCTATATAAGCTTATTCTATTCATTGGTTAATTATTCATAAATAACTGACTCCAATCAGTAGTATATCACATTAATAAATGGTTCTCATCAAGAGAATAGCCACATCAATGATTGAACTCAATTGAAGAATAATAGTAGCAATAGGTGCTTCCATTCAAGAGTGTAACCCCCTTAATAAAAAGAGTTATCCAAAGTAGAATCTTGTCAACAATGTGACTTGATTTCAAGAGCATAAAGAAATTAACCAAGTTGCCATTTTAACTCATTAGCTAATTCCACCTATGTTTCTAAACATATAGAATCCCATAAACTCAAGTGGTTAGGCTTAATCCCCAAGGCTAATTTTAACCTTGATACATCCTAATCTTAGGATAGAGTCATCAACTAATGACTAGTTTGTTTATATAGGTTAATCTAACCCTATATATTCCAAACAAGACCAATTTGAACAACTAAATAAAATAGGTTATTGCCAACCGTAGGTTTTAATAAGTAGTCAATTATGAATCCCAACCTAGTAGGTAAACTCTACCCAAGGTCTTAATTCAAGTATGATCAAGTGATCATGCAAGTACAGATTAGCAATGACTCATCCTATCATTTCTACCAACCATTGATGTACAACTAACATCATAAGACAATAGTATCAAGTCACTTTGTGACATTGATATGTTTCAGACTATGAATAGCCCTTAAGCTACTCTTGTTTAATCATATCTAGTATCTTGATGCTAATGACAAACAACCTCTCCTATTATGGAGTATTTACAAGCACTTTCATAGAAAAGCATAAACAACTTCTATTTTCCTTTCAAAGCAAATGCTATAATTCTCTAATGCAAGTAATCTCAATAGATCAAATAAATCACTCAAGAATCAATCTCTCATAAACTAAGACAAATAAAGGAAGATGTATCCTCATTCCTATAATACACTTATCCAATTTTCTGATTATTGCACAACTTTGCAACAACTTACTAGCTTCACTTTGATCTCACAAGCAATGCCCCAATAAAACCTCTCTCACAAGTTGATAACATGCTTCTCTCAAATTGATAATATGCTCTCACAAAATACTCAATGCTCTCACCAGATACAACATAATAATGCAAACTAGAAGTGCATAATAGAATGTAGATAGAATTGCAAATAGAATGCATCCCAAAAGAGAGCATAAGCCACTCTATTTATATCTAGTAGGTTGGAGAATTCATAGCCTACAAAAAAGGCATGTATATTGACAACAAACTCCTTACTGGTTGACTCACTTCACTTGGAAAAAAGGTGGCAACAACTAGAGAGTTTACTCAACAAAATAAGCTATCGGTCGACCTCTAAGTTTGATAGCAGCATAAGACTATTTCAAATATCACATGATCAAAAGGTGACATTTGAATTTCTCTCAAAATGTTCTTCTATACTCATCAAAATTTCATAATATGGTGCCAAGCAAGTAGCCATTCATCCTATAATTTTGGTGCTTCCTTTCTCACTAAATCAGTCTATGCTCAAAATGGTACACATGCATATGGTCGACTAAGTCTATGCTTAGCAGAAAATAAAAAAATGATGAGTTGATTTGTCTCATAAATTAGCTTTGACTAATTCATCACCTTGTTGTAACTTATCCTTTCATTATGCATTTACCTTTACTTTGTTGTTGATATTTAATCCATGATAAGGCACCTCAAGTATTTGTAGTTTACTAAGTCAAAGATATTCTATCTCAAAGCATCAACTGTGCCTTACTCTCCAAATCAACTTAACTATTGTGAATTATATTACATATAATTTTCCCCTTATTCATTGCCAATATATATTATATTCAGCCTCAAATTGTTGTGCCCTCCACTAAGTTACAACTGTGCTCCACCATGTAACACATTGCCTCCATTCTTTAACTAAGTCTTATGAGACTCCTGGTACTGAGTTTTATATGTTACATAACATAAGTCAACCTCAATATAATACATATATATTGGCTTGAGCATTATCTATGTGATGATAAGCATATTCTTCTTTATTTCATGCACAACTTATAAAATATGCTTCACCTTTTCTTCATGTGTATCATATCTTTGTATAGTATAATATCAATTATAATTTATATATACTCGTATCTAAATTCATCCCTTGGTTTAGAAAATATAATCACCATTGTGTATATGCTCATACATTTATAAATTGTCCTCCAGTCATAACATATATGTATATATATATATGTATGTATATATATGTATATATATATATATATACATACATATATATATGTATGTATATATATACATATATATGTATGTATGTATATATATAAATATACATATATACATATATATACATATATATACATGTATATATATATACATACACATATATATGTATGTATATATATATACATACATACATACATATATATGTATGTATATATACATACATACATACATATGTATATATATATACATACATACATGCATATATATGTATGTATATATATACATACATACACATACATATGTATGTATGTATATACATACATACATACATACATACATACATATACATACATACATACATATATATGTATGTATGTGTGTATGTATATATATATACATGTATATATATGCATACATATATATGTATAAATGTATATGTATATATATATATACATACATACATATATATGTATATATATATATTAATATGCATATACATACATACATACATACATACATACATGCATACATGCATATATATATATATATATCATGACAATCAAATATGTATACATTCAATATACAAATGAAATACAAAAGAGTTAATATTCACATAATAATATATATACACACACACTCCTTTATATAATCATTAATGCTCCTATGTGTATATGTATATATATACATATATCTGATTACATATATATTCATATTGTTCAAAGCAATAAAGCAATAATCCATTCGATAATCGAACGATTATGACCATGCAAATATATTCATCATAACATTATATTAATCATTTATATACATATATGCATATCTATACATATGTTGTCATACTCGTATGGACATCCCTTTATATCCAATATTATGTTGACATGTGCATATGTGCATATACCCCAAATACTCATTTAACCATACAATCAAGCATAGTAGTACAAGGAAAGAATCATAAGTTCCAAACATATAAACATCATCCAAGCATGCATTCAACAGCAATCATGACCCTTACTAATGCAAACACTTCATACTAAGGATGACTCACCATTTCCCAACACTATGTCTAAACTCAACCATTCTACTGTGAGAGTGTGTGTAAGCTCATATAGGTTACGTTTAGGGTTATCCGACCAATCACTTCTCTCGAATGATACTTCCCCTCCACCTGGAGGAATGAACCTGTCCTTGCAACCAGCTTAGTATATTTGCAATGGTAGTTAGATGTTCATAATAAATTCATATGCATCATAAAACTTAAGAAAATTCATATAGCAATAAATGTAAAAATAATTACTTTTCAAAGCCATATTAAGAATTTATCAATACTTTCAAATAATATCTATTTTTGTATTATGTTCTTTTAGTAAGCATATCAAACTCATGATTGACTTTACCATCCTATTTACCCATGAAGGTAAAAGTAAATCAATAATAACAAGATGGGGTGTGAAAACATTGCTCTATGAACTACAACTACGTCACAATATTTCAAATGTTTTGCAATGCTTCTTGTTCCTGTAAAACATGAAAATTCTCAAGAAAAAATTGTTAGCTAGGGACATGGGGTCCCACTCGGTATGCCAAAAATGTGAACATGAATAAAATGTAGATCAAATACACCTAGAATCAACTAAGAAACTAATCATTCAACCTAATTAACCCACATTCCCAATGAAATTCTTGAAATGCTAACTAAGAATCCATTAAAAATATGAAATAACATGAAATTGATCAAGGAAACCTAATTAAACACTCAAACCTCATCCCATTGGGGGATTAGTGCTAACTTGATGTGGAAGGATCAACTCTTTTCTAACCTCATTGATGCAAAGCTTGGAATTAATGTGTTGATGAAGATTGAACCACAAAACTCACAAATGATGAAAATGGATATGAATTCTTGCAGCATAAGGATGCTCAAATGATTTGTGGATGAATTAGTCATAAAAGGAGGGCTATATTTATAGGATTTCTAGTTGAATCAATGGCTAAGATTGATTTGGTTTATGAATAGATAGAAATGGATGAGAGGGAATGACATGGATCAAGGATCAAATGAAGGATAATGATTACTCAATGCCATGGATCAAGGGAATTAATCAATGGTTCAAATTGATTGAGACAAACACGAATGTTGTGATTTTAGGAAGAATGTTGGAAGATATTTCCATTTGGTGGGAAATATTTGAATTTGAATTAAAGGAATATTCTCTTGCAAGTGGGAGAAGTTGGAAGAATTAGAAGATATTAGTCAATTAAACAGTTAAGATATTATTTAATTGTGCAAGATGAGAGAATTTAGGATTTTAATTAAACAATTAGATTATTTAATTAAAAGAGTGGTATTATTACATTTAATCAAATGAGAGGACTTGAAGGATTTAATGAAATAATTTGCATTATTTTTAATCAACAAGATGAAAACTAGCATGAAAGAGGTGAATTATTCCCATAATATTGATTATCTGATTAATAGAAGAAAATGATGAATTTAATTAAACAATTAGGATTATTTAATTAAATAGATGAAAAAGGTCAAATTAGGATGAAAGTGGTCTTAGTAAATTGAATCAAATGTGTGATATTGATCAAGACAATTTTAAGTGTCTACATTTTACCCCTCTTTGAAGTGAGGTATTTGCTACATCAGTTCAAATAACTAATGTTTCTTATATCAACATTGTTGCTTAGATCAAAAATTTAAAAATGTATGATTTTTTTGGATTCCCCACTATGCCCCAGTAGAAGGAACGAATGATGATATATTTCCCCCTCAAGAGATCAAGCAAAAATTTTGATTTTTTAGTCGAGATTGTGATAACGATATAAGACCAATTCCATTGCAAAGAGGATGCAAAAATAAGCTCTAGGATATTGATAAAACAATTCAAATAGGAATGAAATGGGGTGGAGCCCTTCTAATAGGGTCTGAAGGGTATTATCTCCTCGGCAGGGACCTAGAGGTGGAGCCCACGGTAGGGGTATGGGGGCAATGCCCCCAATCGAGGGCTCAAGGGCTATGCTCCTTGTGAACATGAATAAAATATAAATCAAATACACCTAGAATCAACTAAGAAACTAAGAATTCAACCTAATTAACCCACATTCCCAATGAAATTCTTGAATTGCTAACTAAAAATCCATTAAAAACATGAAATAACATGAAATTGATAAAGGAAACCTAATGAAACACTCAAACGTCATCCCATTAGGGGATTAGTGATGACTTGATGTGGAAGGATCAACTCTTTTCTAACCCCATTGATGCAAAGCTTGGATTTGATGTGTTGATGAAGATTGAAACATAAAATTACTCACAAATGATGAAAATGGATATGAATTCTTGCAACATAAGGATGCTCAAATGATTTATGGATGAATAACTAATAGAAATGAGGGCTATTTATAGGATTTTTAGATGAATCAATGGATAGAAATGGATGGGAAGAAATGACATGGATTAATGATCAAATAAAGGATTAAGATTACTCAATGTCATGGATCAAGGGAATTGATCAAGGGTTCAAATTGATTGAGACAAACATAAATCCCGTGATTTTAGGAAGAATGTTGGAAGATATTTCCATTTGGTGGGAAATATTTGAGTTTGAATTGAAGGATTATTTTTGAGAATATTCTCTTGCAAGTGGGAGAAGTAGGAGGAATTAAAAGATATTAGTCAATTAAATAATTAAGATATTATTTAATTATGCAAGATGAGATAATTTAGGATTCTAATTAAACAATAAGATCATTTAATTAAAATGGTGGGATTTGTGACATTCAATTAAATAATTAAAATTATTTAATCAAACAAGAGGAAATGAGGGATTTAATCAAATAATTTACATTATTTAATCAAACAGAATGAAAATTAGCATGAAAGAGGTAAATTAATTCAATAATGTTGATTATCTGATTAATAGACAAAAATGATGAATTTAATTAAACAATCAGGACTATTTAATTAAATAGACGAAAGAGGTCAAATCAAGATGAAAATGATGTTAATAAACCAAATCAAATGTGTGATATTGATTAGGAAAATTTTAAGTATCTACACCCCCAAAATAAAATTTGGCTTATTTTATTAAATGAATTTTGTTGCATATTTGAATATGAAATTCAGTTAATAAATGTAGTGCCCCATCCGTTGTGTGGTTTTGTGATCTTGTTGGTTATTTAGTCGGTTTATGTGGTTAATGTGAGATTTTAATGGATTTGTTAAGCGAGTTAATTGAATTAATTTGTGGAGATGTCATTTAGGGATGAATTAAATAAATTATTATATAAAACATATTGATGGAGTAATTTAAATAAAATTAGAAGTAAAATTTGTAAATAACAAGTCAATATTGTGAAATAATAATTACATGTTTATTTTTTATATATATAATTAAATTAATTTTACCTTACAAAAGATTATCTTATGGGGGATATTTATTAGTTCTTGCCAGTAGGCAGGAATACTTATGCATTCGCCCGAAATGCTTTTAACCAGCAGCATTGGCCAATCACATTTTGCCATTTAACATATTACTTATTTTTTTGTATAGTTTGAATTTGGAGAGCTATTTTATATATTGGAAAATTAGCATTTATCTATTTTTCTATTTGTCCGAGTAGCTTTATAAATCATTTTCATTTTAAAAATTCGGGAAAATGCGAACGCATAAATTGATTAAATAAATTTAAGCAAAGGCATAGTTTAAAAGTTGGCGGCTAGAGGTATGTAATCCATGAATGCAGATTAAATGCATTAAAATATAAGGAAACTGTGAGGGCATAAATTGATTAATTAAAATTAAGCAAAGGCATAGTTTATCAAACTAGCGGGTAGACGTACGTAATGCATGAATATAAATTAAATGCATTGAATAGCATCTAGCTAGAGGTGAAGGCGCTAGAATGGCTTGGAGGCCACGCGTGGCCAGGGTACTTTGGTCATTTAATATAGAGTTAAGTTGCTTGCTATGCATTTGTATTACTTTGCGTGTGTTGTTTTTGTCTTCTATGAGGGCCTGTTCTGAGCAGGAGATGTTATAGTTGTAGAGTCCAGACCTAGAAATGAGTTATTTGAGGTGATAATTTGGTAATTTTCAGAGTTTCATTACATTAAAGTGCATAATGAAGCTATATTTCATAGTGCTCTATTGTGTGGCCGAGCAAGGTATTTTTTAGTTGCAGAGTTGTACGCTGGACAGCAAGAGACGAATTACTTGAGGTCAGAAGAGGTAACTTTTCATTGTTTTTGTCTATTTGATACGAGAAATGCAAGTAAGGTTTCATAGTGCTTTAAGGCATTCGTATACTTTGATTATAAATTCGTATTTTAAACTACTTTTAGTATTATTTATTCGAATTTCTTGTTGAAATGTGAAGGTTTCATCTATGTTTGATAGGAATTATGTAGAAATCCTCTTGTCCATTTTACTTCATGCATGTGAGCCCTAAAAAGTTTGTATATTTTTTATTACTGCAAAGTGGTCCCATAAAGAGGGTTTTGGAACCAAAATTATGTCAATGTGTGCGATAATGAGAGCTTTCGAACAATGAGTCGACAGTGTGTTTCTTTGAGCTTTTCCGTTGTCATCAAAGCATAAAGGATAGAGGGGTTATGTTAAAAAGTCATGGTTGTTGTCCTCATAGGCATAAATTTGTATATTAAACTACTTTTAGTATTATCTATTCAAATTTCTTGTTGAAATGCGAAGGTTTCATCTGCGTTTGATAGGTATTATGTAGAAATCCTCTTATTCATTTTACTTCATGCATGTGAGCCCTGTAGAGTTTGTATTTTTTTGATTGGTGCAAAGTGGTCCCATAAAGAGGGCTTTGGAACCAAAATTATGTCAATGTGTGTGATAATGAGAGCTTTTGAACAATAAGTTGACAGTGTGTTGCTTTGAGCTTTTCCGTTGTCATGAAAGCATAAAGGATAGAGGGATTCTGTTAAAAGTCATGGTTGTTGTCCTCGTAGGCATAAATGCAAACAATGGGAGCATAAAGAATGCGGTAGAAACCTATTTTCTGCCAGCAAGCATTAAAATTCTGCCAGATGCCATCGTTACTATCTTTGTATCTTGGGGTTATAAAAAACTATGTCAAAAATGTTGTAGAATCCAAATTGCAATGTTGCCATAGAGCAGTTAAGTAATATTGCTTTATAGAATAGTTTTAGGCTTCATGCAAAAGAGCAGTCAAATTCATTGCTAGAAGATTTGTGGTCCAAGAACCTGTGGCAATTAGTTTGAGTAGTTAATCTAATCTACATTTATACTTGTGTCTCTTGAATCTAGAAAAATGCTTGCTAGTGTTTTAATGGTTTTGGCTATTAGTATCCATTGCAGTAGGAGTACTATATATTGCTATTCTTTTAGAAAAACAAACACATGGTTTTTGTTTTCTAATCAAAGCTTTTTACATGGTGCAATGCTTTTGGTTGGAAGAAAAGAGGTGGTGTAGCAGTCTAGCTATGGAAAATTCTTCAAGCAAGCAGTACAAGGTGAGTTTCTAGAATGAACGTTCTCCTTTGTTTACAATTGCATATAGTAGACAGAGAAAAAGGTTAATTCAAGATTCTCACTATATTGATTGTACTTGTAGTCATATCATTGCTTTTTGTTACAAGGACAATCTTTGCAAATGGGTATTGTGAGTGGCATATGCTATATGGTTCATAAAAATTAAGCAATTGGGGTTCAAAAGTAGATCTTTGTTGCAGTGGCATGACCTCAGAAATGCAATAATAATCCAATCAATTTTTTGGGTTGCTGATTGCACATTATAATTTAAACCGAGCCTTTTTAATTTTGAGAGTTTGATTTTGAATCCATAAGCATACTTTGATTAAAACTACTAGTTGAAGGTGCATAATTCATTGATGCAAAATCAATGCATTTAATGGCATCTGACTAGAGGCGAGGCTGTTTGGATTGCTAATTAGTCTTTGAATATATAACAATTAAAAGAGATAAATAAGTATAATTATCCTTGGCCACATTTCACATTTTGACCTTTCAATCAAAGTCAATTAACAAAGTAGCAGTTAGACCTAAAGAAGGTACAAGGACTATGCTGGTAAAAAAACATATTTTGGACAATGGCTAGACAATTTGTTGAAATTGCTTTACAAACTTTGAAGCAAATGCATTTTTCCTTCTGTTTACTTTCATTGTACATCATAAATGGAAGTTGGGTTTCGCATTATTGCAATGCATTTGGATACTTTGATTGTAAAATCATAGTTTAGATCATTTTAAGTGTTATCGATTCAAATATTTCCTTGAAATACCATGGATTCATCTGAATCTTGGAGGCAATGTATAGCTGTCTATGGCCACATTTCACATTTTGACCTTTCAATCAAAGTCAATTAACAAAATAGCAGTTAGACCTAAAGAAGTTTGAAGGACTATGCTGATAGAAAACCATATTTTGGACAATGGCTAGACAACCTGTTGAAATTGCTCTACAAACTTTAAAGCAAATGCATTTTTCCTTCTGTTTACTTTCATTGTACATCTTAAATGGAACTTGGGTTTCACATTGTTGGAATTCATTTGGATACTTTGATTGTAAAATCATAGTTTAGATCATTTTAAGTGTTATTGATTCAAATCTTTCCTTGAAATACAAAGGATTCATCTGAGTCTTGGAGGCAATGTACAGCTGTCCTATAAAGAGAGCTTTGGAACCAATGAGCTGTCATAAAGGATAGAGGAATATTGTCAAATATTGTGGTTATTGTCCTCATAGGCACACATGCAAAATATGGAAGCATATAGAAATCAAGTGAACTCTTTAATAATCCCATGAAACATAGTCTTTGTATGCATCCATCCATACAGGTTTGCATGTATATATGTGTGCATGTAATTATGTATATATGAATGCATGTATCTATGTTGCCATGTATGTATGTGTGTATATAACAGATTACTATTGCATTTTCTTTAAATCTTTTTTGTGGATGGTGCCAGCTAGCCATCCAGTCATATTGTGGTTGTTGTACATATTGCTTTTTAAGATATATGATCTCAATTTCGTGAGTTATATTTCATATTGGTAGATTGGCATTTATCTGTTTTTGGAACCCATGGGAGTGGCTTTTTGAATCGTGATTGTTTTAAAATGCTTGTGAAAATGCAAATGCATAGATTCATTGATGGCTATGTGCTTTCATGCATATATGCATATTTATAGGATTCATTGCTATCATGTAAAGGCCACATAAATATTCATTCCCCAAGTCCATGTAGTCATTTGAATATGTGCATATATTAAGGGATCTATTGATACATGGATATGTGCATCCATGGATACATGAACGCATATATAGATGTATGTGTGTGATCATGTATGTATGTATACGTGTATATATGTGTACATCCATGCATGTATCTATGCATCTGTGCATTGAAGCATGTGTGCAGCTATGTGTCTATGAATACATTTTATCCAGCAATCAATGTCAATTAATAGACTAGCGCTTGTACCTAGAGAATGTTCAAGGATTGTGCCGATAGAAAACCATATGCATATCAATATGTTAGAGAGCATGTATCTATGCATGGGTGTGTATAGATGCTAATTGTTTTGAATTATGGTTGCATGTGATTGCATTAAACAATTAAGAATAAGTGCTAGATAATTGAAGTAAAATGACCCCATTCAGTTGGCAGATCAATTTTTCTCAGCCCTTTACATGTTAACTGAGAGTTTTGAAGCTTTTGCTGTTCATTGGCAGTCTTTGAAGCTTAAATGTCACAGTATATGTAGCATTTTACCCAATAGCTCTATCATTCATGATGATTTAGGCAAGTTCATATTTCCTCATTCATCCTTGTATCGTATCATATCTAAATAATTAGGAAACTACTAATTAGCCTTTAAGTACATAGCAATTCAAAGAAAGAAATAATTGCAATGAGCCTTGTGTACATTTGAACTATTAATCAAAGGCAATTAACAAACAAGCCCTAGAAAACCATGTGCATGTTAATGTGTTGAATAACATATATTTGTGCACGGGTGTATATGGATGCTATGAGTTGTGATTTCTACCATTATGTAGCGCTTACTATTACTTGTACAGCCAAGCGACATGCAAGTAAAATTCATAGTTCATAGCATCCAGATACATTCAAGGACAAATACAAATCAAGGTTGTTGGCATCCTGATAAGAAAGATGATTAGATACATCCAATTAATGTATGTCACAACATCTTATTGAATAAAGATGATCTGGTTAGGCAGGTTACAGATGAGAATCCTTATTGGTGTGCGGCTAATGCTCTTTTTGATTGAAGACTTGTCAAGAAAATTACATGCCAATACTATTAGAAAATAGGTAGAATTAGATTAATTGATTGACTATGATTGATTGACTATAATTTTGGTTCCAACGCCCTCTTTATGGGACCACTTTGCAGTAATCAAAAAAATACAAACTCTACAGGGCTCACATGCATGAAGTAAAATGAACAAGAGGATTTGTACATAAAACCTATCAAACACAGATGAAACCTTAGCATTTCAACAAGAAATTTGAATAGATAATACTAAAAGTAGTTTAAAATACGAATTTATGCCTATGAGGACAACAACCACAACTTTTAATAGAACCCCTCTATCCTTTATGCTTTGATGACAACGGAAAAGCTCAAAGCAACACACTGTTGACTCATAGTTCAAAAGCTCTCATTATCACACACGTTGACATAATTTTGGTTCCAAAGCCCTCTTTATGGGACCACTTTGCAGTAGTCAATAATATACAAACTTTACAGGGCTCACATGCATGAAGTAAAATGGACAAGAGGATTTCTACATAATTCCTATCAAACACAGATGAAACCTTCGCATTTCAACAAGAAATTCAAATAAATAATACTAAAAGTAGTTTAAAATACGAATTTATAATCAAATTCTAACAATGCCTTAAAGCACTATGAAACCCTACTTGCATTTTTGTTTGCATGTACTTGGTTTAAACATTTAATTATTGGTTCTTGATAATGGAATGAAATGAACTTGGACAAATGGAAATAGAATGACCCCATGGAATTGGAACATCAATGTTTACATGGCTTTAACATGATAGCAGATTTGCGTGCATGAGACTTATTTGAATCTCAAATGTCATACTGTATGTGGCATATTAGCTAGTTGGCTTAACATGATAGCTTTCAAACAAGTTAATTCAGCGATCAATCAAGCTAATTGGCTGATGAATTAATTATGTTCCATGGTCAGTCATAGCTAATTATTAGTCATCTTTATCCTCCAAATTAGTTAAATCAATCTTGCTTATTCACATTCACAGATACACAATCTTTCTAAACATTTTGTGTGCTTTTAATAGAAAAAGAGCTTTAGAACAAGATATGTACATTCATCGAAGCATCATAAGATGTAGATTTCTGACAGATATAATGGTTTGAAATGTTGTCATGAATATGCATACCAAATATGGAAGCACAAGCAAAAACATTTAAATTGTTTGACAGAATTCCTCGAAGAAATGTTGGATCTTGGTGTGTAGTGATTGTAAATTATGCAAAGAATTATTTGTTGAAAAAGGCTTTTTGCAAACATTCAAGCAAATCAACTAAATAGCTTATCAAGTTAACTGTGAATCAAGTTACTTGACTAGTCAATGAAACTAGTTCATCGATAGATCAATTTTCTTGAATAGTTAATTATAGTTAATTAAAAAACATCTTTATACACCAAATCAATTAAACCAATCATGGCCATTCATATGCAAAAAAAGGAATTTCTTGAAAAGGATTTATAGACAAGGAAGCAAATGCAATTGCTAGGTGTAAACCGAAATTGCAAAATCTTCGCCAACATCTTCCTTTCTGTTTCTTGTGCTACAAATATTCAACAGGCTATAGCTGTCCATATTAATTGTATCCCTTCGTCTATGTTGAAGCCATCTGTTTATTCTATTGCTTTCGCTATTATTTCATGAAAGCTCAAATGTCATAGTATATGTGGCGTAGCGGCTAATAAGTCCATCTCACATTTTGCTCATGACAATTTAATTTGTCTCATCTCTCTCTAAAACATTAATCAAAGTCAATTAACGAACAAGTCAATCTTACACTTGACTCATGCAAATTAATTCAATTCTTTCTTTTACTCATTAATGAAATTAATTTATCAGCTTAACAAGATAGCTTTGAAACAAGTTAGGTCAATGATCAATCAAGCTGTTTGACTGATGAGTCAATTGAGTTCAATAGTTAATCATAGTAATAGCAAACAAATCCTTGTTAGATGATGTCATTGTTGAATTTGCTTTTGTGTCCCTGTCTGCACTTTTACTACAACTTGAAGCAATGATGCTTCATGGTTCAAGTATTAAGTGTAATTGGAAACCTTTCTTGACTTAAATTCATTGATTTAAATCTGTTTGGAAACCATACTTACAATGGTTCTTTAGGCTCGATGCAAAACATCAATATAGTTAAAATGCATAGCAAAAGCTTGTAGAGAACCATGCTCGCACTTGTGCATTTGGAATTCAAGAACCTATGATAAATAGACTACTAGGTTAATATGTTTCCAATTGATACTTGTTTCCATTGAATCTAAAAAAAAACTAGCTGGTGTATTTCGGTGTTTTGACTATTAGTATCCATTACACTATCATTGTCATCCATTGCAATTATAATTTTGGGATTTGTTTGCACAAATGTGTTTTCATGCATTGTGAAACCCAACTTGCATTTATGGGATAAAATGAAGCAAAATAAATAAAAGTAGCAATTTGTTGCCTTGAGTAACTTGTCTCTTGGTATTCATTCAACGAGCACATGAGCTTTTGCTCTGTCACTGTAAACGTCCCCTTTCTATTGATAAAAGCTGTCAGTTTTCTAATCTATATCTTTGCTTAAATTTATTTGTATATGTCATCTTGTTCCGGACTCTCAATAAAAAAGAATCTCCATATTCTACCACCAAAGAAAATGCATTAATGTCAAAGGAGTTTGAAATTGAAGATAACAAACCTAATAGCACTCACTTGGATAAATTGTTTTCTATAGTGACAATTTTATTGGTTCCTAGCATCAAGGCAAGAATACCCATGCATTCGGTTGAAATGCTTTTAACTGGCAGCATTGGGCAATCACATTTCACCATTTAACATATTACTTATTTTTTTGTATAGTTTGAATTTGGAGAGCTATTTTATATATTGGAAAATTAGCATTTATCTATTTTTCTATTCGTCCGAGTAGCTTTATAAATCATTTTCGTTTAAAAAATTCGGGAAAATGCGAATGCATAAATTGATTAAATAAATTTAAGCAAAGGCATAGTTTAAAAGTTGGCGGCTAGAGGTACGTAATCCATGAATGCAGATTGAATGCATTAAAATATCAAGAAAATGCGAGCGCATAAATTGATTTAATAAATTTAAGCAAAGGCATAGTTTAAAAAACTGGTGGGTAGATGTACGTAATGCATGAATACAAATTAAATGCATTGAATGGCATCTGGCTCGAGGTGAAGGCACTGGAATGGCTTAGAGGCCACATGTGGCCAGGGTACTTTGGTCATTTAATATAGAGTTAAGTCACTTGCTATGCATTTCTATTACTTTGCGTGTGTTGTTTTTGTGTTTTGTAAGCGCTTGTTCTGAGGAAGAGTTTGTAGTGACTGAGCAGGAGATGTTACAGTTGTAGAGTCCAAACCTAGAAACGAGTTACTTGAGATGATAATTTGTTATTTTCCACATTTTCTTTCCATTAAAGTGCATAATGAAGCTGTGTTTCATAGTGCTTTAGTTCACTATCACTATCACTTTGTGCCTAATGTGTCAGTGCATGTATGTATGTATGCATGTCTCTATGTGCATATGCATTTACCTATGTGCATATCTATGTAGACATTTGTAGATGCATATATGCATGTATGCATGTGACTCTAGATATATCTATGCATATATGTATTTATGCATATATGTATGTGTGTATAGATGCATCTATGTGTATATGCATGCAAGCATATGGATGCATATATGTTTATGTCCATACATGCATTCATCTATCTTTACATGGATGTATTTGTACATATATATACATATGTATACATATATGTGTGTGTCGATATGTCTTTTCTAGGAAAGAGTTTACAGTGACAGGGAAAAGGTTGTCATGGTTCCAAAAAAGGACACTTGCAGACAAGCTACTCTAGGCAATAAATAGTTTTTTTCATCAGTTTTCTTTTATTTTAACATCCATAGGCACATTGGGTTTCACAGTGCTCAGCCTACGCTATTCTTCAGAGACTAGTTCCTTGGACAAGCAATTGTCTTTTGTCCAATGTACAATGTGAGAGCTTAACAATAACTTGGCGCTTATGAGTCCTCTAAAGATTGCATATCTTCAATTAGTGCACAATTGTTCCATAGTGCAAGCTTTAGAGCCACTATTCTGTTAGCATGTCCCATAATGGGACCTTACAAACAATATGAGGACAATGTGTTGAGAGGACTTTACAAACTGTCAGGCAAATGCAATTTACAGATATAAGCCTAAACTCCACAATTGCTTTCATCTCTCTCGTTGTCATTAAAGCATAAAGCAAAGAGGATTTTTTCCCAGCTTCTAATTTTTGTACTTTTACATGATAATTCACCTTATTGATTAATGAATCAAATTATCTTAATTAATTAATTTTCTTTTTCCTTCTGTCATTTCATATCTAATTAATTAGGTAACTGTTGAATAGTATTTATATACATAATAATTAAAACAAAGAAATAATTATAACTATCCTTGTGCACATTTGACCCATCAAACAAAGTCAATTAAAAAATCTGATTCCACTTGTTCACTAATAGTATTGGCATGCAATTTCCTTGAAAACTCTTGAAAAAGAGAATTACTCACACACTAATAAGGATTCTGATTTGTAACGTTCCTATCCAAATCATCTTCATTGAATAAGATGTTGTGGCATACATTAATTGGATTTATGTCATCATCTTTCTTATCAGGATGCCAACAACCTTGGTTTGTATTTCTCCCTGGGTGTATCTAAATGCAATGAGTTATGAATTGTACTTGCATGTGGCTTCATTGCATAAGTAATAGTAAGTGCTACATAACGGTACAAAATAAACTTATGCATATGGAAATGAAATGACCCCATTTAGTTAGAAAATCAATATTTACGTCGCTTTCACTATTAAGTGATAGCTGGTTTGGCATTAAACAATAGCTAGAAATT
>VDFB02097636.1:267287-328398 GCA_007258455.2 Sequoia sempervirens
TATATATACATACATACATATATATGTATATATATATATTAATATGCATATACATACATACATACATACATACATGCATACATGCATATATATATATATATATCATGACAATCAAATATGTATACATTCAATATACAAATGAAATACAAAAGAGTTAATATTCACATAATAATATATATACACACACACTCCTTTATATAATCATTAATGCTCCTATGTGTATATGTATATATATACATATATCTGATTACATATATATTCATATTGTTCAAAGCAATAAAGCAATAATCCATTCGATAATCGAACGATTATGACCATGCAAATATATTCATCATAACATTATATTAATCATTTATATACATATATGCATATCTATACATATGTTGTCATACTCGTATGGACATCCCTTTATATCCAATATTATGTTGACATGTGCATATGTGCATATACCCCAAATACTCATTTAACCATACAATCAAGCATAGTAGTACAAGGAAAGAATCATAAGTTCCAAACATATAAACATCATCCAAGCATGCATTCAACAGCAATCATGACCCTTACTAATGCAAACACTTCATACTAAGGATGACTCACCATTTCCCAACACTATGTCTAAACTCAACCATTCTACTGTGAGAGTGTGTGTAAGCTCATATAGGTTACGTTTAGGGTTATCCGACCAATCACTTCTCTCGAATGATACTTCCCCTCCACCTGGAGGAATGAACCTGTCCTTGCAACCAGCTTAGTATATTTGCAATGGTAGTTAGATGTTCATAATAAATTCATATGCATCATAAAACTTAAGAAAATTCATATAGCAATAAATGTAAAAATAATTACTTTTCAAAGCCATATTAAGAATTTATCAATACTTTCAAATAATATCTATTTTTGTATTATGTTCTTTTAGTAAGCATATCAAACTCATGATTGACTTTACCATCCTATTTACCCATGAAGGTAAAAGTAAATCAATAATAACAAGATGGGGTGTGAAAACATTGCTCTATGAACTACAACTACGTCACAATATTTCAAATGTTTTGCAATGCTTCTTGTTCCTGTAAAACATGAAAATTCTCAAGAAAAAATTGTTAGCTAGGGACATGGGGTCCCACTCGGTATGCCAAAAATGTGAACATGAATAAAATGTAGATCAAATACACCTAGAATCAACTAAGAAACTAATCATTCAACCTAATTAACCCACATTCCCAATGAAATTCTTGAAATGCTAACTAAGAATCCATTAAAAATATGAAATAACATGAAATTGATCAAGGAAACCTAATTAAACACTCAAACCTCATCCCATTGGGGGATTAGTGCTAACTTGATGTGGAAGGATCAACTCTTTTCTAACCTCATTGATGCAAAGCTTGGAATTAATGTGTTGATGAAGATTGAACCACAAAACTCACAAATGATGAAAATGGATATGAATTCTTGCAGCATAAGGATGCTCAAATGATTTGTGGATGAATTAGTCATAAAAGGAGGGCTATATTTATAGGATTTCTAGTTGAATCAATGGCTAAGATTGATTTGGTTTATGAATAGATAGAAATGGATGAGAGGGAATGACATGGATCAAGGATCAAATGAAGGATAATGATTACTCAATGCCATGGATCAAGGGAATTAATCAATGGTTCAAATTGATTGAGACAAACACGAATGTTGTGATTTTAGGAAGAATGTTGGAAGATATTTCCATTTGGTGGGAAATATTTGAATTTGAATTAAAGGAATATTCTCTTGCAAGTGGGAGAAGTTGGAAGAATTAGAAGATATTAGTCAATTAAACAGTTAAGATATTATTTAATTGTGCAAGATGAGAGAATTTAGGATTTTAATTAAACAATTAGATTATTTAATTAAAAGAGTGGTATTATTACATTTAATCAAATGAGAGGACTTGAAGGATTTAATGAAATAATTTGCATTATTTTTAATCAACAAGATGAAAACTAGCATGAAAGAGGTGAATTATTCCCATAATATTGATTATCTGATTAATAGAAGAAAATGATGAATTTAATTAAACAATTAGGATTATTTAATTAAATAGATGAAAAAGGTCAAATTAGGATGAAAGTGGTCTTAGTAAATTGAATCAAATGTGTGATATTGATCAAGACAATTTTAAGTGTCTACATTTTACCCCTCTTTGAAGTGAGGTATTTGCTACATCAGTTCAAATAACTAATGTTTCTTATATCAACATTGTTGCTTAGATCAAAAATTTAAAAATGTATGATTTTTTTGGATTCCCCACTATGCCCCAGTAGAAGGAACGAATGATGATATATTTCCCCCTCAAGAGATCAAGCAAAAATTTTGATTTTTTAGTCGAGATTGTGATAACGATATAAGACCAATTCCATTGCAAAGAGGATGCAAAAATAAGCTCTAGGATATTGATAAAACAATTCAAATAGGAATGAAATGGGGTGGAGCCCTTCTAATAGGGTCTGAAGGGTATTATCTCCTCGGCAGGGACCTAGAGGTGGAGCCCACGGTAGGGGTATGGGGGCAATGCCCCCAATCGAGGGCTCAAGGGCTATGCTCCTTGTGAACATGAATAAAATATAAATCAAATACACCTAGAATCAACTAAGAAACTAAGAATTCAACCTAATTAACCCACATTCCCAATGAAATTCTTGAATTGCTAACTAAAAATCCATTAAAAACATGAAATAACATGAAATTGATAAAGGAAACCTAATGAAACACTCAAACGTCATCCCATTAGGGGATTAGTGATGACTTGATGTGGAAGGATCAACTCTTTTCTAACCCCATTGATGCAAAGCTTGGATTTGATGTGTTGATGAAGATTGAAACATAAAATTACTCACAAATGATGAAAATGGATATGAATTCTTGCAACATAAGGATGCTCAAATGATTTATGGATGAATAACTAATAGAAATGAGGGCTATTTATAGGATTTTTAGATGAATCAATGGATAGAAATGGATGGGAAGAAATGACATGGATTAATGATCAAATAAAGGATTAAGATTACTCAATGTCATGGATCAAGGGAATTGATCAAGGGTTCAAATTGATTGAGACAAACATAAATCCCGTGATTTTAGGAAGAATGTTGGAAGATATTTCCATTTGGTGGGAAATATTTGAGTTTGAATTGAAGGATTATTTTTGAGAATATTCTCTTGCAAGTGGGAGAAGTAGGAGGAATTAAAAGATATTAGTCAATTAAATAATTAAGATATTATTTAATTATGCAAGATGAGATAATTTAGGATTCTAATTAAACAATAAGATCATTTAATTAAAATGGTGGGATTTGTGACATTCAATTAAATAATTAAAATTATTTAATCAAACAAGAGGAAATGAGGGATTTAATCAAATAATTTACATTATTTAATCAAACAGAATGAAAATTAGCATGAAAGAGGTAAATTAATTCAATAATGTTGATTATCTGATTAATAGACAAAAATGATGAATTTAATTAAACAATCAGGACTATTTAATTAAATAGACGAAAGAGGTCAAATCAAGATGAAAATGATGTTAATAAACCAAATCAAATGTGTGATATTGATTAGGAAAATTTTAAGTATCTACACCCCCAAAATAAAATTTGGCTTATTTTATTAAATGAATTTTGTTGCATATTTGAATATGAAATTCAGTTAATAAATGTAGTGCCCCATCCGTTGTGTGGTTTTGTGATCTTGTTGGTTATTTAGTCGGTTTATGTGGTTAATGTGAGATTTTAATGGATTTGTTAAGCGAGTTAATTGAATTAATTTGTGGAGATGTCATTTAGGGATGAATTAAATAAATTATTATATAAAACATATTGATGGAGTAATTTAAATAAAATTAGAAGTAAAATTTGTAAATAACAAGTCAATATTGTGAAATAATAATTACATGTTTATTTTTTATATATATAATTAAATTAATTTTACCTTACAAAAGATTATCTTATGGGGGATATTTATTAGTTCTTGCCAGTAGGCAGGAATACTTATGCATTCGCCCGAAATGCTTTTAACCAGCAGCATTGGCCAATCACATTTTGCCATTTAACATATTACTTATTTTTTTGTATAGTTTGAATTTGGAGAGCTATTTTATATATTGGAAAATTAGCATTTATCTATTTTTCTATTTGTCCGAGTAGCTTTATAAATCATTTTCATTTTAAAAATTCGGGAAAATGCGAACGCATAAATTGATTAAATAAATTTAAGCAAAGGCATAGTTTAAAAGTTGGCGGCTAGAGGTATGTAATCCATGAATGCAGATTAAATGCATTAAAATATAAGGAAACTGTGAGGGCATAAATTGATTAATTAAAATTAAGCAAAGGCATAGTTTATCAAACTAGCGGGTAGACGTACGTAATGCATGAATATAAATTAAATGCATTGAATAGCATCTAGCTAGAGGTGAAGGCGCTAGAATGGCTTGGAGGCCACGCGTGGCCAGGGTACTTTGGTCATTTAATATAGAGTTAAGTTGCTTGCTATGCATTTGTATTACTTTGCGTGTGTTGTTTTTGTCTTCTATGAGGGCCTGTTCTGAGCAGGAGATGTTATAGTTGTAGAGTCCAGACCTAGAAATGAGTTATTTGAGGTGATAATTTGGTAATTTTCAGAGTTTCATTACATTAAAGTGCATAATGAAGCTATATTTCATAGTGCTCTATTGTGTGGCCGAGCAAGGTATTTTTTAGTTGCAGAGTTGTACGCTGGACAGCAAGAGACGAATTACTTGAGGTCAGAAGAGGTAACTTTTCATTGTTTTTGTCTATTTGATACGAGAAATGCAAGTAAGGTTTCATAGTGCTTTAAGGCATTCGTATACTTTGATTATAAATTCGTATTTTAAACTACTTTTAGTATTATTTATTCGAATTTCTTGTTGAAATGTGAAGGTTTCATCTATGTTTGATAGGAATTATGTAGAAATCCTCTTGTCCATTTTACTTCATGCATGTGAGCCCTAAAAAGTTTGTATATTTTTTATTACTGCAAAGTGGTCCCATAAAGAGGGTTTTGGAACCAAAATTATGTCAATGTGTGCGATAATGAGAGCTTTCGAACAATGAGTCGACAGTGTGTTTCTTTGAGCTTTTCCGTTGTCATCAAAGCATAAAGGATAGAGGGGTTATGTTAAAAAGTCATGGTTGTTGTCCTCATAGGCATAAATTTGTATATTAAACTACTTTTAGTATTATCTATTCAAATTTCTTGTTGAAATGCGAAGGTTTCATCTGCGTTTGATAGGTATTATGTAGAAATCCTCTTATTCATTTTACTTCATGCATGTGAGCCCTGTAGAGTTTGTATTTTTTTGATTGGTGCAAAGTGGTCCCATAAAGAGGGCTTTGGAACCAAAATTATGTCAATGTGTGTGATAATGAGAGCTTTTGAACAATAAGTTGACAGTGTGTTGCTTTGAGCTTTTCCGTTGTCATGAAAGCATAAAGGATAGAGGGATTCTGTTAAAAGTCATGGTTGTTGTCCTCGTAGGCATAAATGCAAACAATGGGAGCATAAAGAATGCGGTAGAAACCTATTTTCTGCCAGCAAGCATTAAAATTCTGCCAGATGCCATCGTTACTATCTTTGTATCTTGGGGTTATAAAAAACTATGTCAAAAATGTTGTAGAATCCAAATTGCAATGTTGCCATAGAGCAGTTAAGTAATATTGCTTTATAGAATAGTTTTAGGCTTCATGCAAAAGAGCAGTCAAATTCATTGCTAGAAGATTTGTGGTCCAAGAACCTGTGGCAATTAGTTTGAGTAGTTAATCTAATCTACATTTATACTTGTGTCTCTTGAATCTAGAAAAATGCTTGCTAGTGTTTTAATGGTTTTGGCTATTAGTATCCATTGCAGTAGGAGTACTATATATTGCTATTCTTTTAGAAAAACAAACACATGGTTTTTGTTTTCTAATCAAAGCTTTTTACATGGTGCAATGCTTTTGGTTGGAAGAAAAGAGGTGGTGTAGCAGTCTAGCTATGGAAAATTCTTCAAGCAAGCAGTACAAGGTGAGTTTCTAGAATGAACGTTCTCCTTTGTTTACAATTGCATATAGTAGACAGAGAAAAAGGTTAATTCAAGATTCTCACTATATTGATTGTACTTGTAGTCATATCATTGCTTTTTGTTACAAGGACAATCTTTGCAAATGGGTATTGTGAGTGGCATATGCTATATGGTTCATAAAAATTAAGCAATTGGGGTTCAAAAGTAGATCTTTGTTGCAGTGGCATGACCTCAGAAATGCAATAATAATCCAATCAATTTTTTGGGTTGCTGATTGCACATTATAATTTAAACCGAGCCTTTTTAATTTTGAGAGTTTGATTTTGAATCCATAAGCATACTTTGATTAAAACTACTAGTTGAAGGTGCATAATTCATTGATGCAAAATCAATGCATTTAATGGCATCTGACTAGAGGCGAGGCTGTTTGGATTGCTAATTAGTCTTTGAATATATAACAATTAAAAGAGATAAATAAGTATAATTATCCTTGGCCACATTTCACATTTTGACCTTTCAATCAAAGTCAATTAACAAAGTAGCAGTTAGACCTAAAGAAGGTACAAGGACTATGCTGGTAAAAAAACATATTTTGGACAATGGCTAGACAATTTGTTGAAATTGCTTTACAAACTTTGAAGCAAATGCATTTTTCCTTCTGTTTACTTTCATTGTACATCATAAATGGAAGTTGGGTTTCGCATTATTGCAATGCATTTGGATACTTTGATTGTAAAATCATAGTTTAGATCATTTTAAGTGTTATCGATTCAAATATTTCCTTGAAATACCATGGATTCATCTGAATCTTGGAGGCAATGTATAGCTGTCTATGGCCACATTTCACATTTTGACCTTTCAATCAAAGTCAATTAACAAAATAGCAGTTAGACCTAAAGAAGTTTGAAGGACTATGCTGATAGAAAACCATATTTTGGACAATGGCTAGACAACCTGTTGAAATTGCTCTACAAACTTTAAAGCAAATGCATTTTTCCTTCTGTTTACTTTCATTGTACATCTTAAATGGAACTTGGGTTTCACATTGTTGGAATTCATTTGGATACTTTGATTGTAAAATCATAGTTTAGATCATTTTAAGTGTTATTGATTCAAATCTTTCCTTGAAATACAAAGGATTCATCTGAGTCTTGGAGGCAATGTACAGCTGTCCTATAAAGAGAGCTTTGGAACCAATGAGCTGTCATAAAGGATAGAGGAATATTGTCAAATATTGTGGTTATTGTCCTCATAGGCACACATGCAAAATATGGAAGCATATAGAAATCAAGTGAACTCTTTAATAATCCCATGAAACATAGTCTTTGTATGCATCCATCCATACAGGTTTGCATGTATATATGTGTGCATGTAATTATGTATATATGAATGCATGTATCTATGTTGCCATGTATGTATGTGTGTATATAACAGATTACTATTGCATTTGCTTTAAATGCTTTTTTGTGGATGGTGCCAGCTAGCCATCCAGTCATATTGTGGTTGTTGTACATATTGCTTTTTAAGATATATGATCTCAATTTCGTGAGTTATATTTCATATTGGTAAATTGGCATTTATCTGTTTTTGGAACCCATGGGAGTGGCTTTTTGAATCGTGATTGTTTTAAAATGCTTGTGAAAATGCAAATGCATAGATTCATTGATGGCTATGTGCTTTCATGCATATATGCATATTTATAGGATTCATTGCTATCATGTAAAGGCCACATAAATATTCATTCCCCAAGTCCATGTAGTCATTTGAATATGTGCATATATTAAGGGATCTATTGATACATGGATATGTGCATCCATGGATACATGAACGCATATATAGATGTATGTGTGTGATCATGTATGTATGTATACGTGTATATATGTGTACATCCATGCATGTATCTATGCATCTGTGCATTGAAGCATGTGTGCAGCTATGTGTCTATGAATACATTTTATCCAGCAATCAATGTCAATTAATAGACTAGCGCTTGTACCTAGAGAATGTTCAAGGATTGTGCCGATAGAAAACCATATGCATATCAATATGTTAGAGAGCATGTATCTATGCATGGGTGTGTATAGATGCTAATTGTTTTGAATTATGGTTGCATGTGATTGCATTAAACAATTAAGAATAAGTGCTAGATAATTGAAGTAAAATGACCCCATTCAGTTGGCAGATCAATTTTTCTCAGCCCTTTACATGTTAACTGAGAGTTTTGAAGCTTTTGCTGTTCATTGGCAGTCTTTGAAGCTTAAATGTCACAGTATATGTAGCATTTTACCCAATAGCTCTATCATTCATGATGATTTAGGCAAGTTCATATTTCCTCATTCATCCTTGTATCGTATCATATCTAAATAATTAGGAAACTACTAATTAGCCTTTAAGTACATAGCAATTCAAAGAAAGAAATAATTGCAATGAGCCTTGTGTACATTTGAACTATTAATCAAAGGCAATTAACAAACAAGCCCTAGAAAACCATGTGCATGTTAATGTGTTGAATAACATATATTTGTGCACGGGTGTATATGGATGCTATGAGTTGTGATTTCTACCATTATGTAGCGCTTACTATTACTTGTACAGCCAAGCGACATGCAAGTAAAATTCATAGTTCATAGCATCCAGATACATTCAAGGACAAATACAAATCAAGGTTGTTGGCATCCTGATAAGAAAGATGATTAGATACATCCAATTAATGTATGTCACAACATCTTATTGAATAAAGATGATCTGGTTAGGCAGGTTACAGATGAGAATCCTTATTGGTGTGCGGCTAATGCTCTTTTTGATTGAAGACTTGTCAAGAAAATTACATGCCAATACTATTAGAAAATAGGTAGAATTAGATTAATTGATTGACTATGATTGATTGACTATAATTTTGGTTCCAACGCCCTCTTTATGGGACCACTTTGCAGTAATCAAAAAAATACAAACTCTACAGGGCTCACATGCATGAAGTAAAATGAACAAGAGGATTTGTACATAAAACCTATCAAACACAGATGAAACCTTAGCATTTCAACAAGAAATTTGAATAGATAATACTAAAAGTAGTTTAAAATACGAATTTATGCCTATGAGGACAACAACCACAACTTTTAATAGAACCCCTCTATCCTTTATGCTTTGATGACAACGGAAAAGCTCAAAGCAACACACTGTTGACTCATAGTTCAAAAGCTCTCATTATCACACACGTTGACATAATTTTGGTTCCAAAGCCCTCTTTATGGGACCACTTTGCAGTAGTCAATAATATACAAACTTTACAGGGCTCACATGCATGAAGTAAAATGGACAAGAGGATTTCTACATAATTCCTATCAAACACAGATGAAACCTTCGCATTTCAACAAGAAATTCAAATAAATAATACTAAAAGTAGTTTAAAATACGAATTTATAATCAAATTCTAACAATGCCTTAAAGCACTATGAAACCCTACTTGCATTTTTGTTTGCATGTACTTGGTTTAAACATTTAATTATTGGTTCTTGATAATGGAATGAAATGAACTTGGACAAATGGAAATAGAATGACCCCATGGAATTGGAACATCAATGTTTACATGGCTTTAACATGATAGCAGATTTGCGTGCATGAGACTTATTTGAATCTCAAATGTCATACTGTATGTGGCATATTAGCTAGTTGGCTTAACATGATAGCTTTCAAACAAGTTAATTCAGCGATCAATCAAGCTAATTGGCTGATGAATTAATTATGTTCCATGGTCAGTCATAGCTAATTATTAGTCATCTTTATCCTCCAAATTAGTTAAATCAATCTTGCTTATTCACATTCACAGATACACAATCTTTCTAAACATTTTGTGTGCTTTTAATAGAAAAAGAGCTTTAGAACAAGATATGTACATTCATCGAAGCATCATAAGATGTAGATTTCTGACAGATATAATGGTTTGAAATGTTGTCATGAATATGCATACCAAATATGGAAGCACAAGCAAAAACATTTAAATTGTTTGACAGAATTCCTCGAAGAAATGTTGGATCTTGGTGTGTAGTGATTGTAAATTATGCAAAGAATTATTTGTTGAAAAAGGCTTTTTGCAAACATTCAAGCAAATCAACTAAATAGCTTATCAAGTTAACTGTGAATCAAGTTACTTGACTAGTCAATGAAACTAGTTCATCGATAGATCAATTTTCTTGAATAGTTAATTATAGTTAATTAAAAAACATCTTTATACACCAAATCAATTAAACCAATCATGGCCATTCATATGCAAAAAAAGGAATTTCTTGAAAAGGATTTATAGACAAGGAAGCAAATGCAATTGCTAGGTGTAAACCGAAATTGCAAAATCTTCGCCAACATCTTCCTTTCTGTTTCTTGTGCTACAAATATTCAACAGGCTATAGCTGTCCATATTAATTGTATCCCTTCGTCTATGTTGAAGCCATCTGTTTATTCTATTGCTTTCGCTATTATTTCATGAAAGCTCAAATGTCATAGTATATGTGGCGTAGCGGCTAATAAGTCCATCTCACATTTTGCTCATGACAATTTAATTTGTCTCATCTCTCTCTAAAACATTAATCAAAGTCAATTAACGAACAAGTCAATCTTACACTTGACTCATGCAAATTAATTCAATTCTTTCTTTTACTCATTAATGAAATTAATTTATCAGCTTAACAAGATAGCTTTGAAACAAGTTAGGTCAATGATCAATCAAGCTGTTTGACTGATGAGTCAATTGAGTTCAATAGTTAATCATAGTAATAGCAAACAAATCCTTGTTAGATGATGTCATTGTTGAATTTGCTTTTGTGTCCCTGTCTGCACTTTTACTACAACTTGAAGCAATGATGCTTCATGGTTCAAGTATTAAGTGTAATTGGAAACCTTTCTTGACTTAAATTCATTGATTTAAATCTGTTTGGAAACCATACTTACAATGGTTCTTTAGGCTCGATGCAAAACATCAATATAGTTAAAATGCATAGCAAAAGCTTGTAGAGAACCATGCTCGCACTTGTGCATTTGGAATTCAAGAACCTATGATAAATAGACTACTAGGTTAATATGTTTCCAATTGATACTTGTTTCCATTGAATCTAAAAAAAAACTAGCTGGTGTATTTCGGTGTTTTGACTATTAGTATCCATTACACTATCATTGTCATCCATTGCAATTATAATTTTGGGATTTGTTTGCACAAATGTGTTTTCATGCATTGTGAAACCCAACTTGCATTTATGGGATAAAATGAAGCAAAATAAATAAAAGTAGCAATTTGTTGCCTTGAGTAACTTGTCTCTTGGTATTCATTCAACGAGCACATGAGCTTTTGCTCTGTCACTGTAAACGTCCCCTTTCTATTGATAAAAGCTGTCAGTTTTCTAATCTATATCTTTGCTTAAATTTATTTGTATATGTCATCTTGTTCCGGACTCTCAATAAAAAAGAATCTCCATATTCTACCACCAAAGAAAATGCATTAATGTCAAAGGAGTTTGAAATTGAAGATAACAAACCTAATAGCACTCACTTGGATAAATTGTTTTCTATAGTGACAATTTTATTGGTTCCTAGCATCAAGGCAAGAATACCCATGCATTCGGTTGAAATGCTTTTAACTGGCAGCATTGGGCAATCACATTTCACCATTTAACATATTACTTATTTTTTTGTATAGTTTGAATTTGGAGAGCTATTTTATATATTGGAAAATTAGCATTTATCTATTTTCCTATTCATCCGAGTAGCTTTATAAATCATTTTCGTTTAAAAAACTCAGGAAAATGCAAACGCATAAATTGATTAAATAAATTTAAGCAAAGGCATAGTTTAAAAGTTGGCAGCTAGAGGTACACAATCCATGAATGCAGATTGAATGCATTAAAATATCAAGAAAATGCAAGCGCATAAATTGATTTAATAAATTTAAGCAAAGGCATAGTTTAAAAAACTGGTGGGTAGATGTACGTAATGCATGAATACAAATTAAATGCATTGAATGGCATCTGGCTCAAGGTGAAGGCACTGGAATGGCTTGGAGGCCACGCGTGGCTAGGGTACTTTGGTCATTTAATATAGAGTTAAGTCACTTGCTATGCATTTCTATTACTTTGCGTGTGTTGTTTCTGTGTTTTGTAAGCGCTTGTTCTGAGGAAGAGTTTGTAGCGACTGAGCAGGAGATGTTACAGTTGCAGAGTCTAGACCCAGAAACGAGTTACTTGAGATGATAATTTGTTATTTTCCACAATTTCTTTCCATTAAAGTGCATAATGAAGTTGTGTTTCATAGTGCTTTAGTTCACTATCACTATCACTTTGTGCCTAATGTGTCAGTGCATGTATGTATGTATGCATGTCTCTATGTGCATATGCATTTACCTATGTGCATATCTATGTAGACATTTGTAGATGCATATATGCATGTATGCATGTGACTCTAGATATATCTATGCATATATGTATTTATGCATATATGTGTGTGTGTATAGATGCATCTATGTGTATATGCATGCAAGCATATGGATGCATATATGTTTATGTCCATACATGCATTCATCTATCTTTACATGGATGTATCTATACATATATATACATATGTATACATATATGTGTGTGTCTATATGTCTTTTCTCGGAAAAAGTTTACAGTGACAGGGCAAAGGTTGTCATGGTTCCAAAAAGGACACTTGCAGACAAGCTACTCTAGGCAATAAATAGTTTTTTTCATCAGTTTTCTTTTATTTTAACGTCCATAGGCAGATTGGGTTTCACAGTGCTCAGCCTATGCTATTCTTTAGAGACTAGTTCCTTGGACAAGCAATTTTCTTTTGTCCAATGTACAATATGGGAGCTTAACAATAACTTGGTGCTTATGAGTCCTCTAAAGATTGCATATCTTCAATTACTGCAGAACTGTTTCATAGTGCAAGCTTTAGAGCCACTGCTCTGTTAGCATGTCCCATAATGAGACCTTTCAAACAATATGAGGACAATGTGTTGAGAGGACTTTACAAACTGTCAGGCAAATGCAATTTACAGATATAAGCCTAAACTCCACAATTGCTTTCATCTCTCTCGTTGTCATTAAAGCATAAAGCAAAGAGGATTTTTTCCCAACTTCTAATTTTTGTACTTTTACATGATAATTCACCTTATTGATTAATGAATCAAATTATCTTAATTAATTAATTTTCTTTTCCCTTCCGTCATTTCATATCTAATTAATTAGGTAACTATTGAATAGTATTTATATACATAATAATTAAAACAAAGAAATAATTATAACTATCCTTGTGCACATTTGACCCATCAAACAAAGTCAATTAAAAAATTTGATTCCACTTGTTCATTGATAGTATTGGCATGCAATTTCCTTGAAAAGTCTTGAAAAATAGGATTATTCACACACCAATAAGGATTCTGATTTGTAACGTTCCTATCCAAATCATCTTCATTGAATAAGACGTTGTGGCATACATTAATTGGATGTATCTCATCATCTTTCTTATCAGGATGCCAACAACCTTGGTTTGTATTTCTCCTTGGGTGTATCTAAATGCCATGAGTTGTGAATTCTACTTGCATGTGGCTTCATTGCACAAGTAATAGTAAGTGCTACATAACGGTACAAAATAAACTTATGCATATGGAAATGAAATGACCCCATTTAGTTAGAAAATCAATATTTATCTGGCTTTCACTATTAAGTGATAGCTGGTTTGGCATTAAACAATAGCTAGAAATTGTTTTTACCAGAACTTAACAGTACTAGCACAAGTCTGTGTTGTTTTTTGGCTTAGTATTGACAAGTTGCCATGGCCTATTTACACTTTTTTAGGCGCTTAAGCAAATATGGGATCTATTCCATTGATTTCTCTTAAAGAGCTTATGCCACCATTGCAATAACAGAATTACACAAGTGCATGCATATGCAAAAAATGTTCTATATTATAGGGTACACAAATAACAATAAGTATTCAAAAATTATAAAATGCAATTTTCATTTTATAAAACAAAAGTTATTACTTCGGTTGTTTCTCGTTGAAATGAATCTACATAAGAATTCTGTTTTGTTTTTATGAATAGCATAGTAGATGTCACTCACTATACTCATTTGTCTAAATTGTCCTTGTAACAGGGATCAATGCTTTCAACTGTATTTAAACAATCACGCACAAACTGCAACGTGAGGTTAGCATACTAACCTTCTCCCTTCTTTAAAAAAAAAACAATGCAGAGTTTTCCAAATATGCGCTTCTAGGAAGATTTCCCATGGTTGTAGATGAAATAGTGTATGTTTCTACAGTTTGCTCACTTCTCAATTTTGTCATTGTACTAGGAAAAATTACTTGTGCCTATAATAACAGCCACAATTTGTACATTCCTACAAGTATACTTGATCATTCGATAGCAGATTGCAAGGTCAGTTTTCCAAATTGTCTTTCTGCTTTTCTTGAAATGCAATTGAAATTCTTCAATATAATAACTACATAAAGTTCTTTTCCATGTATTCATTTTGTCATCTTGTATTCCTCATTTCTTTGAACATAAATGATTTAGAAGGTTGCTTCCACATATACAAACAGGAAAATGCATTCTCCACAATTGCAATAGTAATTTGTCTTCGGACAATAGAACAGGTTTTGCTTATCTGTTAATTAGTTATACTTCCTCTATACAATATCCATAGAATAGAATGAACTGCTAGCATGCAATTTTTAAACCCTGTTTGCAGTTTCAAATAGCCTATAGAGTCATAAGTCTTTGTTTTATGTCAACTAGTTTTTACCTATATGCATTTAAGGCAATCTTTTTCATAAGACTACTTATATCTGTGGCAAGTTGCTATGCAGTGTGCAAGTGAACGTATGTTTAATCTTCCTATATTGCAAAAAAAAGCCCACAAAGTTAATTTCAAAAGCTGACATGGCACATGAGTACAATGAATGATGTACTACATTACTCATAGACATGACGCAATATTTTTCCATGGTCTTATTTACATGCAAAATGACATTAACCACAATTTTTTTTTGCTCACATTTCCAATTTCACTATGTGCTTTAAACCTCTAAAGTAAGAGAAAACTAAGGAAAGAAACTATCTATTGCCTCAAGTAACTCATTTCTGGTTCTGGACATTGTAACTATAACAAAGTCTGCTCAATCGCTGTAAACTCTCCTAGAACAAAGACTTGTAGAATAGAAAAACAATTTGTGCAAAGTAATAGTCATGCTTAACAGCTAACTTAAGTCTATAACAAATGTACAAAGCAGCCTGGCTATACATGTCCACCAAGCCATTGCATCAGTTTCTCATCCACCCACATGCTATTTAATGCATTTGTTTTGCATTTATGCACTATGCGCCTGCACCTCTGAGTTTCAATCTCTTTTTTTAATTATTTAATCAATCTATTCCTTCACTTTTGCTTAATGGACCTATGCCTTTGCATTTTCCTCAAATTTTAAAAATGCAAATGATTTTAAAAGCTATTCCTACAAAGAAGAAAAGCCATAGATCTTCTTTGATCAAACAATGCTTTTGCATTTCCCTGATTTTCTTTAAACGGAAATGATTTATGAAACTATTCTCTACATGCCACTTAATTCATGTTTATCTGAATAGCTTTTAAAATCATTTTTTCTTTGAAAAAAATTAGTCACTTAGAAGTACATAGAAACAAAGGAATCCAATTACACAAAACATTTAAATACCATAGACTGAGATTGACAATGTGAGCAAAAAAGATTCTTGTCAAGCATTTGTTGCATGTAAACAAAGCTACCTAAAAATATTTTTTTGTGTTTGTGGCATTGAAGTTATACATCATGCATTGTACTCATTTATCCACTTTGTCAATGTAACTTGAATAAGTACATACAATCCTGCTGGGGGACAATGGATAACAAGGTCAGGTTGAAGAATTAATACTATTTTCCCCTTGTGCTTCTATTAAATTGTTTGCTGTGTGGTATGTTACGTAGGCTTCTGCTACTACTCAAGATCCATTTTCCAACATATATAGAGATTATTAACTTCCAAGGTGCTCGACAACATGATTAATACTATAGAATGCTATTGAGTAAAAGCACATAGGCAACAATGTAAACAACTATAGATTTTGTAATCTAGATGATAGCGTTTGATGCTATTCATACACAACATTTGCTATTCTCAAACACATTAGGATACATGAGAAACAAAGAAAATGATAGACGTTGACACCTATGAATTAACAAAGCACCCCCAAATATCAAACATTGACTATGCGCTTAAGGGCGAGGGACTTTGTAGATTGAGTACTTTTGCATACAATGTTGGTGATTGTTTGTTTGACTCATTACAACTATTGCTTAACAATCGTTACACATCAATTCAACTACAAAATGGAGCTATAGATTACTTCTTGAGTTGCCTTCAAAACAAGGACAAAGAAGCAATAAAATCATACAACTATGAACTAGACCCTGATACTCTATATACATTGCACAAAGTACATGATCCGCAAAAATATTTCCACAGAATGCGATTATCTACAAAGCCACAAGCAGATTGCACTGAAAGTGGATTGTGGGGTGACCTATTTTGCATTCAATGGATATCCAAATGGTTGAATATACAAATATCCCTTTGGTCAAGAACAATAGCAAGAAGGTACTTACAGTTCAATAGTTTTGATTACACAGAATCAGTCTCTATACTATTTCATGACATGAATTCTTTAAGTGGACACTTTGAACCATTGTTAAAAATTGAAACACAAAACGTAACTTCAAAATAGCCCATAGGTTCACATGAAATAAAAAAATTGTGCACAAAGTATCCTTGAATATCAAACATTGACAATGTCCTTAGAGTTGAAGGCCTTTGTGGATTAAGCACATTTGCATACAATGTTGGCGATTGTTTGTTTGACTCGCTTCAAGTACTACTTAACAACCAGTACACCTCAACTCAATTACGCAATGGAGCTATAGATTATTTCCTAACTTTCCTTCAAAAAAAGGACAAAGAAGCAATTAAATCATATAACAATGAACTAAATCCTAATACTCTATATACATTGCACAAAGTACATGATCAAGAAACATACTTCCGCAAAATACGATTGTCTGCAAGCCCATGCAGAGACCATAGTGAATGTGGATTGTGGGGTGACTTGTTCTGCATTCATTGGATATCCAAATGGTTAAAAATACAAATAAGCCTCTGGTCATTGACAACATCAAGAAAGTAATTAGATTTCAATGATTTTGGATATACAAAATCAGTCTCTATACTGTTCCATGATACAAACCCACTGGCTGGAAATTTTGAGCCGCTTCTACGAATCAAAGCCCAAAATCTAACTCGCCAATGCTTAACAAGCTTACTCCAACTTAAAAAGTTGATCAGAAGTCGTCCACAATACAAAATTACTTACTTGACCAAGACACATGCTTTTCCTAAAAACAAGAAAAATTTGATACCATTTGTCACAGCAAACAATTTTAAACATAAATCAACAATAAGACTTAATCACCTGAAGAACTTGATTAGAAAAGAAAAACAAAAAGAAAGTGTACCTACCAGTCCAAAGAAAAAAAAACATTGACACCAATAGAAATTTATAAAACAGCAATACAAGATACACCAAAATACCCATGTGCAATTTGCCAAGTGCTCTGTTTGAACAAGGACATCAGGATATTCAAAGAAAAACAAAAACAACTATATTGTAAGCTACTACAATTAGATTCCTTACCATTCACAGATTTCATATGCCATGTATGCTACTTTGCATTGAAACAGTCCACTATTCCAAAGTATGCTACGCCACAGAAAATAAGAACTAATAGACCATTGTGCTATGTGCAAAATTTAACTCAGCTAGAAGAACGGCTTGTCTCACTTAGAATTGCATTTGCACAGATTTGGGAACTAGGGTTCAAAAGGTCTCAAATAGGCCTAACAGGGTCTTTTATAAATGTCCCTGTTGACATGAACATTGTACAAAGAGCATTACCACAATCAATTAACAACACACAAACAATTTTTGTTTCATTGAAAAGGCGCTTAAAATACAAAAATGCATTTCAAAAAGGCATGGTGTGCCCAAATGTCATCATGCAAGCTTTGACTCAATTAACAAGGACACCATTATACAAAATGCACGAAGTCCACATAAACCAAGATTGGCAAGAAGTTCTCCAATGCACTGAAGAAAACAAAGACAATAGTCCACAAAATACAAGTGAAATAGAATCAAATAGTGAAATGGAAAATGAAAACCCATCAGAAACATTGATACATGGATTTACTGAGTCTAGAAGTATCCATAACATGGAAGACAAGATTATTGAAATTGCACCTGTAGAGCACAAGTATCCAATTGGAATATTTAAGGACATCTATGCTGAAGAAATGAATTTCCCAACTTTATTCTTTGGCAAACCACGTGATAATGACATTGTAAAAAACTTTACGTATCAGAAAATAGTACGTTGGGAGCTCTTATAGTCACAAAGACAATTTTCATATCATACAACAAACATTTTTTTCAAAGCTATCAAAGTACTAATACAACAAGTATTGTCTATAATGACAATAAGAATCCGCAAGGGCCAGTTAAAAGGGCGAAAGCTATTTGCGAAAGATGTTAAACACAAACCAAACATAGAAAAAATTCTTAAATCAGATATTGGATATGTTGATTTCAAAAGAATAAGAATCTCTCCAGACTATTCACAACAACTTAAGAAAAATGTATTTGCTATGATTCGACAACTAGGACCACCGACATTTTTCATCACTTTCTCTAGTGCTGAGAAAAATTGGGATCCACTAATTCAAACATTACAAGAGCTGCACAATCTACACCAATCAGCACAAAACCATCAAGAATCTAATGACCCAACACACATTGACAAATTTGAACTAATCAAGAAAGATCCTATCACTTGTGCACGTTACTATAAACATAGAATTAATGCAATAAAAAAATTGATACTTACAGATGACTCTTTCTTTGGAAATGTCATTGATTACTTCTCAGTCACTGAGTTCCAAAATCGAGGAAATGAACATGATCATTTCTCATATGGGTTAAAAATGCACCAATCTACACAGAAAATAACACCATGGACATCATAGCTTTTGTTGATAAGTATATTACTTGCGACACCGAAAATTTGGAACTTCCTTTGGCAATGCTACACAAACACCATCATACAAAGAAATGCAAGAGATCAAGAAAACAACTTTGTAGATACAATTTTCCTTTCCCACTAATGCAAAAGTCAACTATACTTTTACCAATACTCCAAAAGACTGAAGCGATAACTACAAATGCCACTGACATCTTTTCAAAACTCCAAAAAGTAAATGATGACGAAACATTCACTTTTCAAATGTTCTTAAAAGAATTAAACTTAGTTGACAATGAATGCATTGAAGCTTTGAGCTCAACATTAAATAGGCCTACGCTTTTCTTACAAAGAAAACCATCACAAATATGGAACAATAGTTTTTCAAGGAAAATTCCAGATCTTTGGAAGGCTAATACAGATGCACAATTTGTCCTCAATGCATATGCTGCTACAATGTATTGTAGCTCATATATTGCAAAAGTTGACAAGTCAATGACATATGCATTCAAAAGAATACGTACAGACCACAAGCAAGACAATATTGATGCAATACGAATGGTAAGTAAACTTGGAAATTCCATGCTTAACTTGCAACAAATGTCATCACAACAAGCTATACATATTGTTTTGTCATTGCCATTAAATTACAGTTCAAGAAAATGTATATTCATTGATACACGATCTGACAATGATCACACATTTATACTCAAATCTGTTAAACAATTGAGCAATAAACCAAATGAATTAGAAAACTTTCTTGCGAAATCTATTATAGACTACTATTTAAAACATCCTGAAACAATGGTGGACATATGTCTTGCAGAATTTGTTTTAGGATACAACAAATACGGTGCTACAATTGAACCAAAGGCCAAACCCAATGTGGTATGGTTTATCAATTTCAACAAACACTTTGATATAGAGAATCATTGTAGAGAGCAATTGGTTCTCTATGTTCCATTTACCATTAATGAGCATACACTCAAATAAAACTTTGACTCTTGGGAACATGCATACATGTACCATGGACAAACCATTCAAACAAATAGTGCAAAGTTCATCCACGGTGCAAACTCCGCATGGGGTGACATTGACAAAGCTATAAATGATCTTCAGTCTCTTGAAGATGAAAAGCTCATTGACCTACCAATGCAAGCAATTTTGTTGACAATAATCCAGACAAACCCAAGGGCTTATTAACTGCATATACAGGTAAAGCAGCATATAACATAGGGGGATTCACATTACATTCAACATTTCACATACCTTTTAATACATCAGAATTCCTGCCACTGAACACTGAAGTGCTTGACACTATGTCAAAGCATTATGATCAATTGCGCATACTTCTTATAGACGAGATATCATTAGTTGGCTCAACATTCCTATGGTATATTTATAGAAGACTACGAGACATAATGCAAATGCCTACAGCATACTTTGGAAACCTTGATACCATATTTTGTGGTGACCTTTACCAAGCACAACCTGTCCTTGACTCTGTGGTTTTTGAAAATAGGCTTACTCCAATTGAATTAATGCCTTATAGTTTCTGGAAAGACCACATAAAATGCTATTCATTGGTGACTACCATGAGACAAAAAGATGAAATATTTATTGCAATCCTTAATAGACTACGAGTAGGCATTCAGACAACTCATGACATAGACTATATCAAAAAAAATTGCTTTCGTCCTGTACCATTAGATCCATTGCTTCCGCACCTTTTCTATAGGAGAATAGACGTTCAAGCACATAACAACAAAATGCTATCAATCATTCCAACCCAAATGATAGTGCTAGATGCAATAGATTAACTTCACAAGGACCTTAATGCAATACGAGTATACAGTCACACAACGACACTCCCATCACAAATATGCTTGAAACCAAACATTCTTGTTGAGCTTTATGCAGGCAATTACAATGTTCAAGATGGCCTCGTCAACGGTTCAGATGGAATTTTTAAAGCATATACAGCATGAAACAATATTGATATTGTCTGGATTAAATTTAATGACCCGTCAATTAGACATCACCAGCGCACAAAACTAGCACACTGTTATTCTACTACCATTGACAAAGAGTAGGTGCCTATACAACGCATTGCTAGGCCAATCCAAAAAATAACAACAAACAAGAAAATTACAATTAGAAAATAATTCCCAGTACAAGTAGCATGTGCATGAACCATATATCAATCCCAAGGATTAACAATGGAGGCCTTGGCTTTTGATCCCACAGGCATTAGACAGCATGGACTAACCTATATAGCTCTATCATGAACAAAATCAGTAGAATCATTATTTCTGTTACAACCTTTAACTACAAAAAACTTCAAAGTTAAAGACAAAATACAACTAGAAATGTCTCGTCTTCAGACATGTGCACAATGGAAACTTGATAATCTAAACACATGTTCAAAAAACAAATCACATATGCTCCTATGTACATTGAACACTCGTAGCTTGAAAGCACATGTAGAAGACATTGTCAATGACTATGGCATAATGCAATCTGATATCTTGTGTCTCCAAGAAACACATATGCATCCCTTTGAGCTAAATACCTTGCTACATTATTTTGATAGCTTCTCTGTACATAACATACATGGCATAGCAACTTTAACCAGGAAACATTTACTCCTGTCAAAAACAACATAACATGAAACCTCAAATATTGAAGCCATCACATCAATAGTAATGCTATCTAACAATGAACTCAATGTTTGTAATATTTATGCAAGACCTACAACTGCCATAGATGAAGTAATCGCAATCTTGCAAATAATTATTGGATCCACAAATTCAGAAAACATGTTGTACATTTTAGGCAATTTTAATGTCGACATGTCTTCAGAAAGCAGAAGCAAAAAAATACTTCACAGTTATATGCAGCAAAACAATATAAAATTTATGTTGAACCAATAGCACAGCATGGGAAACTCAGTCATTGATCACATTTGGTCCAACACGACTACAAATATATGCTCTATCTATAAATCAGAAGCATATTGGACTGATCACAATCAAATTTTCCTAAAATTGCATGTTGCCCAATAGACAAATTCAACTTTATAAAACTTATAGCCTTATATCACCTTTATGCATTGCAATGTCTTTTTCAATGCTATATCCATTATTTGCAGGAGATCTATGGATGAAACTAAAAGACAATCAAAGAAAATACAAACCACACAAGAAGAATCAGCACAATGGTAAAGCACTCATAGTATTATTCCTTCATACTCATTCACCCAAATCACAAATATTCAAATAACATTGTTCCAATTCTTTGCAGGACACCAAAATATGTATCAAAAAGACAAGCAAAACAAGTGCAAATTGCACATGAAGAGTCAGCACAACGGTAAAGTGCTTGGTTCTTCATTGTACCGCCATTTTCCTAGCTTGCTAGTATTAAATTAGCATTCAATTGACATTATCCTTGTTCCTTGTAGGACAAGAGTTAAGAAACCTAAGATTGTTTCAATCGAACAACTAAATACAAAAAGAGTTGGATACACCTTCCAAGGTGATGTGCTTGTTGTCTACAAAGCAACATTGGATAAGGCCAACAAAAAATGGGAAATGCTACGTGCTGATCTAACAGATCACAAAGCAGAAATGACAATCACGTTAAATGTTAGTGGAAACCTTGTGTATCAACATGAGCCTAAAATAGTCCTGGGGTCAGCTATTTCAATTTCATATTTTCAAGTTGCACCTAGGATAGATTATGACAGAGATGACTGTGATTGCATTTTGATTTTAACAGACATAAGCACCACTGAAAACATCCCCCGCCTCTATCAAGAGTACAAATTCATTCCAAGTACGACTATCAGCCAATTGCTAACAACTGTAAATGAGTACCCAGCTAGCACAATAGTTGCGCTAGTAGTTGGTGCCAGGAAAATGGGTACCCAATTTGCAGTTGACATCAAAGATGGCCACACTGACATAGACAGAGCACAGGTATTTCAGTCTATAGAACTCTTACCTCTTCTTTCAGTTTCAACCTTTTTTTGTTCTACAATGGTCTCTATAACAATTTCGTAACAAAATCTAATTCTCTCATTGAATTGCAGCTGCTATTACAATCAACATATGAGCAACAATACTTTGCACTCGAAGACCAGTTGCATACAAATAAAACACCTGCAATGCTTTTCAAGAATGTTGTAAGAAAAATAGATCAAAAGAACACATTTCACACATGTCGATCAACATTCATCTGTAACTTGAATGACAAAAGAAGCTTGGAAAAACTCAACAGCCTACTACATTCAACTTTTAAGGTAACAACATTCATTTTTCAAAAAACTAGTGCATCCAAACTTGTATTTTTGTCTCCTCTAACAATTTTGAACCATATTCTATAGGTTTCCAGTACTCTAAAAGTAGCAAATGCATTTTCCAATCCATTTCATGCATGCTGTCCAAAATGCAAATTCAAATTCGCTGCTTATGGCACACTCCAAGAAAAAACTACTCACTGTAAACAGTGCAACCAGCAAGTCAATTATACATTTTGTTTACAACTTAAAACTACCATAACAACTTATGACAATCAAAAAATTTAGTCTTCAATTGACCAGGTCACCATGCACCGTCTATTGCCCACACTGCAAAGGCTTAGCTATGAAGACTATATCAAGGACAAGTTAGCAGTGATATTCATCCTATGGGACTTCAATGCTAAAGGACATTTTAGCCTTGACCAAAACAATGCCATTGTTGAAGCCATTTGCATTGAAAAATAGACAGGAAACATCACCAGAAGGTAATAAATTCATTCATATGTAAACTTTTTCTCTTGTGAACCAGCACCACAAACAGTGATATTCATCCTACGGGACTTCAATGCTAAAAGACATTTTAGCCTTGACCAAAACAATGCCATTGTTGAAGCCATTTGCATTGAAAAATAGACAGGAAACATCACCAGAAGGTAATAAAGTCATTCATATGTAAACTTTTTCTCTTGTGAACCAGCACCACAAATCACTATCCATACAAACTATGTTTCTAATACATAGCATTTTGTTGGCTTTACAAGAAACTAGGAATACAGGAGTACAGATTTACATTGTTTAGACTTTAACTTTTTTGCCTTTCCATGCTCCAAGACATTTCACTGGTTTTCACATGTTAAAGACATCTTTGGTTTTAAAATACTCTATTGCTATTATACATTTAGACACTTCTATAGGTTACTATGTTAAAGTCTTCTCGAATATGGACATCTGAAACTCTAATTTTGTTTTTGCACCTACGAAGACAATGGTTCTCTATGTACGTCTGACATATATGTTCAATAATTATTACCCCTCTATGCATAATGCCATTCAAACTATATAGTTTAAATGTTTCCTTTTGCATTCTGTCCTTCCTAGCTTTTCCAATATTTGCTCTCTGATTCTTACGTTTTCAAGAGTTTATGGTGATCGAGTAGAAGTTGTTATGGCTGCACACTCTAGACCCATTAACAAGTTACTTGAGATAATAAATAGTTATTTTCCTCTGGCTTTTTTCATTTTATGTTGTTAATGCAACCAAGTCTCGACCCTGCTTTTATGCATTGTACTTTATAGTCACTTTTCCATCACACATTCTAATGTATAAAGTACACTCCTATATACACAAATCCATATGTTGCTTTCACTGCATATATGCATATTTACATGTATATATGCCTCTATGTCCATATGCACATATGCACATATTCATGTATGCATGTATTCATCTAAGCTTCTATGTATCCCTATATGCAACTGTGTACACATGCGTCCATGTATTTATGGATGTGCCACTCTAGCCTTGTACCAATTTATTATGTTCTATGGATATCCCATATAGTAACACTAATTAGCTCTTTCACCGTAGATAGCAGTTGTTTTCATAAATGCCAGATCGAGCTTATATGTATTAGGATACATATATACTCACACTAAAAACTACTGAATTATGATCTCTATTGTTCCATTTTCGTAGACATGTTACTATTGCAATCAAATGTGTAAAGCATTCATGTCCAAAGAAATTATATATAGGAATGGCAATATGTTACACAACCTTGTCTTATGCCTTTATAGCAGTTTTTTCATTGCATTTCAAGAAAACTAGAAACTAAAATTTTATTCATATTATTTCATCTATGGCATTTACAGCTTTTCCAATAATTATTACAAGCATAAAGTTCAGTGTTGAATAGTTCTATTGTTCATGTCATGGCTTCAACATTGTTCATGTCAAATTGCATTATCTGACAAAGTTAACATGCGAAAACCAAAGTGTCCATTGTGAACACTTATTGCATTCCATGGGACCACATTTCTTTGAGGAGTTTTTTTGAACAATTCGCTTCCCTTGTATATGCTTCCATATTTTGCATATGTGCCTATGAGCACATTAACTATAACAGTTCACAGAATTCCTTTATCTTGTATGCTTTCATCATAGCGAAAAAGCTCAAAGCAATTGCAGAATTTAGGTTTTGAGAACACAGACTTACAGAACACAAAAATAACACACACAAAGTAATAAAGATGCATAGCAAGTGGCTTAACTCTATATTAAATGACCAAAGTACCCTGTCCATGCATGGTCACCAAGCCACTCCAGCGCATTCACCTCCAGCCAGATGTCGTTTAATGCATTTAATTTGCATTCATGCATTGCGCTCACATTTTCCTGATATTCTAATGCATTTAATCTATATTCATGGATTACGTACCTCTAGCCACCAAATTTCAAACTATGCCTTTGCTTAAATTTATTTAATCAATTTATGCGTTCGCATTTTCTCGAGTTTTTAAAATGGAAATGATTTATAGAGCTACTCAGTCGAATAGAAAAATAGATATATGCTAATTTTCCAATATATAAAATAGCTCTCCAAATGCAAGCTGTACAAAAAAATAAGTAATATGTTAAATGGCGAAATGTGATTGGCCAATGCTGCCAGTTAAAAGCATTCCAAGCAAATGCATAGGCAAATTAAAAATGGGTTCACATGAAAGAGCTTTTGATTCTGAATCCATATGCATACTTTGATTCAAACTAGTGGCTGAAGGTACATAATCCACTGATGCAAACTCAATGCATTGAATGGCATCTAACTAAAGGGAACGCTATTTTCATTGCTAGTTACTCTTTGAATATATAACAAGGTTCAAGGAAAAAACTCTCATTATCGCACATGTTGACATAATTTTGGTTCCAAAGCTCTCTTTATGAGACCGCTTTGCAGTAATAAAAAATATACAAACTTTACAAGGTTCACATGCAATCATGCATCTTGCCCAGAGATACACATATACATGCATCCATGTGTACTACAATACATGCATCTATGTACACATGCAGCCATGGATATATGTATCTATGCAACTTCATATGCAATCCATGGATATTTCCATGCATGTATATTTAAGCATTTATGTATCCACCTAGAGCTTTTGATTCTGGATCCATATGCATACTTTGATTCAAACTAGTGGTTGAAGGTACATAATCCACTAATGCAAACTCAATGCATTGAATGGCATCTGACTAAAGGGAATGTTGTTTGCATTGCTAGTTACTTTTTGAATATATAACAAGGTTCAAGGAAAAAACTCGCATTATCGCACATGTTGACATAATTTTGGTTCCAAAGCTCTCTTTATGAGACCACTTTACAGTAATAAAAAATATACAAACTTTACAAGGCTCACATGCAACCATGCATCTTGCCCAGAGATACACATATACATGCATCCATGTGTACTACAATACATGCATCTATGTACACATGCAGCCATGGATATATGTATCTATGCAACTTCATATGCAATCCATGGATATTTCCATACATGTATATTTAAGCATTTATGTATCCAGCTATGCATCTATCTATCTATCCATGCAACTATGTTTCTATGTATTCTTCTACCTATAGATGCATCCACGCATATATGTATCTGTGTTTCTATGTACAAATGTATACAAGCATCTATCCATATATGTTTTAATGTATCTATGAATACATCTATCCATAGATACATGTATCTACGCATCTATGGATACCATGATAGATGTCCACATCCATGTATCTATGGATACATGTATCAAGTAGCTCGGTTCTAGGTCTTGACTCTGCAACAACAACATCTCCTGTGACTACACAGATCTGTAGAATAACAAAAAATGAAATGCTCAAAGTAATCACAATGCATCTCTAGTCACTTAAATCTATATTACATGATAAATCCACATTCCGTTTAATGAATTCACTTTGAAACACAATCAAGAAAATAGCTAAATACCACTTTCCAAATTAAAAAAACAACTTTGGAAACATCAACTTCCAAAATTAAATACCAATATGCACAAAGTGGTCATATTACCCTAACTAGATGACTATGAACCACATGTTACCTATGCAATCTAAAATCTAAAGATACATACCATCCTTATGCACCTATGCACAAATACATATTGTCTAACATATATACATAATTACATGTACACATATATACATGCAAACCTGTATGCATGGATGCATACAAAGACTATGTTTCATGGGATTATTAAAGAGTTCACTTGCTTTCTATATGGTTCCATACTTTGCATGTGTGCCTTTGAGGACAATAATCACAATATTTGACAATATTCCGCTATCCTTTATGACAGCTCATTGGTTCCAAAGCTCTCTTTATAGGACAGTTGTGCATTGCCTCCAAGACTCAGATGAATCCTTCGTATTTCAAGGAAAGATTCAATTGGATAACACTAAAAATGATCTAAACTATGATTTATAATCAAAGTATCCAAATGCATTGCAGCAATTTGAAACCCAACTTCCATTTAAGATGTACAATGAAAGTAAACAGAACGAAAAATGCATTTGCTTCAAAGTTTGTAAAGCAATTTCAACAGATTGTCTAGCCATTGTCCAAAATATGGTTTTCTATCAGCATAGTCCTTGAACTTTCTTTAGGTCTGACTACTACTTTGTTAATTGACTTTGATTGAAAGGGCAAAATGTGAAATGTCGCCAAGGATACTTATACTTATTTATCTCTTTTAATTGTTATATATTCAAAGACTGATTAGCAATCCAAACAGTCTCCCCTTTAGTCAAATGCCATTCAATACATTAATTTTGTATGAATGAATTATGTACCTTCAGCCACTAGTTTTAATCAAAGTATGCATATGGATTTAGAATCAAACTCCCAAAATAAATGCATATATAAATGTGTCTTTTTCTCCATTTCATTATGTATCTATGTATCCATAGATGAAACCATGTATATATCGATTTATGCATATCTTGCCATCTTTGCATGCATCTGTCTATATATGTATGACTATATCTATGGGTGCTTGTATACATTGATTTATGCATATATGCACCTATGAATTGCATACACACATCCATCTATATATGCATCTATCGATATTTTGCATGGATACATGTATATATGCATGTATGGACTCATGCACCCATGTATTTGTCTTTGTCTTTGGCCATCTTCACATGCATATATGCATATTTCTACACATCCATGTATTTGTACACCTCTCTCTGTAACATATCTATCTCTGTCTGCATACGTGTGTCTATGCAGCCATGTATGCATGTGTGCATGTACTACATGCACATATGAATTTGTGCATGTGTATACACTACTCTTCCTTAGAACAAAAGCATCTACAACAGAATACAAAGTCCACAAAGCAGCTGCGATCGATTGCAACTGGCTTAAATCTATATTAAATGGCTAAAGTATCCTAGCCACCCATGGCCACCGAGCAATTCCAGCGCCTTCCCCACCAGCCACATGCCATTTAATGCATTTGCTTCAATTATTTTGACCTCTCCATGTGTTCGCATTTTCCTGATATTTCAATGCATTTAATTTGCACTCATGGATTACATATCTCTACTCGCCAGTTTTATAAACTATGCCTTTGCTTAAATTTATTTAATCAATCTATGCGATCGCATTTCACTGATTTTCAATAACAACAATGACTTATAAAGCTATTCTGATAAATAGAAATAGATAAATGCTAATTTTCCAATATAAATTTATTAGAATAATGCTAGTTTTCCAATATAACAAAATTAAAAGTTATATGTTGACATACATTTATGCATATTGTCCATACATGCATATATGCATATATGCCTTCATCCATATTTTCATGTGTATATGAATACATCTTTCCATGTAACATATGCATTTATATCTATATGCAAATATGCATGCATCCATGTATACATGTGTTCATATCCCCATCTGTCCATGTAGTTCTATTTTCTGTGTATACATGTGTCTATTGATGCATCCATTCATATACCTGTGAATAGCTCTATGTATTCCTCTCTCCATGTATTTAATGTTCTCCACTGCATCAGCATTTGCATGTTTTGAATTTTATGATCTTCCATATTTTTTTTTTCATAGTATATGCATAAGAACTTCCACTTTGTCTTCTGTTTTGACTCTTCTATCCATAAATATCATTATATTTTTATATCTATTCTTCTATTGTCGCATTTCGAGGAAGCTCAAGGATCTCAGTACCTTGTTTAGTACGAAGGAGAGTGAGAAATGCAACATGGGTCTTTTTCCTGTGTTTATATTGACGGACTCAGCCCTATGATGATTTTTAAAAGCATAACCAATACCAAACTAGACATTCTTACACCCTTTGTTGGAAGAAATAATCACTTCATACCCTATTGATTCCATTCATTTCCATTTCCACCCTTGCACGTCCTTTCTTCTCAAATCAAATACATTTCAAAATCCATTTATTTGCTTATGTTGCATCATACCAATGTGTTGCATTCCTTTTTTCATTAAATCCAGCTCTCATTGAAATTTTCATTTATTGCATTTAATTTTAAGCATATAACTAAAAAATGATAAATTCATACCAATTACATTCCATACATTCTCATATCCACCCTCCCATATCCTTGCCTCCCATATCAAATACTTTTCATAACTTATTCATACACCTTATTTGCATCTCACCATTCTCTCAATTCGCTCTCTTTGTTGCACTCGCATAACTCATTCTTCTTTTTAACCCTCACATATCTTTATCTATCTACACCTCAAATATACCTTCATCCATCACAACAAAATTCACACCATACCAAACAAAGAAAAAGATGAAGAAAATATCAAGGTTATGCAAATAAACACTAAGGGCTCGAAAATAACACTCATAACATAGAGTTGTATTCAAGAGTTATTTTCAAAATGTCTTTTCTAAACCTTGTTTATTACAGATCCTTAAAAGCGCGTATACAAGTTTCTTAAAGCCTATAATGTGTAATCAGATTTAACAAATATTTACATGTATCCATGCATTCAAATGCATCATTAGATATCCTTTATACACTTGTTCAAAAAACAATAATGTATATGTTTCAAATGCAAATTGTTCCTGACATTTGTCGCTTTATGCACACATGCATTTATAGATTGTTCTTTATGTACCAAACTACATGGACACATCTATACATCCATGCATGCATAAATGTTTACATGGATCCATATATTTATGCATTCCTTCGATATATGCATTGTTGATATATAGTTTGTTTTCCCTGTTTTTCTTTCGCTTACTACTGCAAATGCTAGTTGAGCCTCAATGTGCTTTGACAAATTTGTATTTCTACTTGATTTTAGTGTTTTCCATTCAAATTTCTCATTCACATGTCATGTATGCTTTTCACTCTTCTTTGCATTGTGTGCACATGGATACATGTATACATGCATGCATGTATACATAGATGCCTCAAGCATTGTTACAAATTTTTAAGATTATTTGCATTTAATACTTGAAACAAAAATAATAATACATTTTTGCTTCCTAAATAAGATCATAAAGGAAATTTGTTACTACAAATGTAAACATACACCCATGTAAAAGTGCAAGTATTCATTGGTGTATCTATCAAAAAGTCCACGTATTTATTCTCTTCATAGTATATGCATAACAACTTTTGCTTTATTTTCTCTTTTGACTCTTGTATCCTTAAATATCATTATATTTTTATATCTATTCTTCTCTTGTCACATTTCGAGGAAGCTCAAGGATCTTGGCACTTTGTTTAGTCCGAAGGAGAATGAGAAATGGGACATCAGTCTTTCTTTTGTATTTGTATTGAGACACTCAGCCCTATGATGATTTTAAAAAGCATAACCAATAACAAAATAGACATTCTTCCACCCTTTATTGGAACAAAAGTTCACTTCATACCCTATCGAATCCACTCATTTCCATTTCCACCCGTGCACATCATTTCTTCTCAAATCAAATACATTTCAAAATCCATTTATATGCTTGCCTTGCATCACACCAATGTCTTGCATTCCTTTTTTCTTTCAATCCAGCTCACTCATTCAAATTTTTATATCTTGCATTTAATTTTAAGCGTAAAACTCGAAAATGATAAATTCATACCATTTACATTCCATTCATTCTCACATCCAGTTTCACATATCCTTGCTTCCCATATCTAATACTTTCCATAAGGCATTCATATACCTTACTTGCATCTCATCATTCTCTCAATTCCTTCTCTTTGTTGCACTTACATCGCTCATTCTTCTTTACCACCCTTACATATCTTTATCTATCTATAGCTCAAATATACCTTCATCCATCAGAACAAAATTCACACCATACCAAAGGAAAAAATGAAGAAAATATCAAGGTTATGCAATTAAACACTGAGGGCTTTGAAAATAACTATCACAATATAGAGTTGTATTCAAGACTTCCTTTCAAAACATTTTTTCTAAATCCTGTTTATTGCAGATAACTAAGAGCACATATCACAGTTTCTTGGAGGCTAAAATGTATAATCAGATTTCATAAATATTTACATGTATCCATGCATTCAAATGCATCGTTGGATATCCTTAATACACTTGGTCAAAAAACAATAATGTATTATTCTTTTGTTTTGATCATAAATGTTTTTTGTATATCTTTCAAATGCAAATTGTTTCTGACATTTTCTAACTTTGTGCACATAGGCATATATAGATTCTTGTTTACTTACCAACTTACATGGACACATGTACACATCGATGGATGCATAAATGTTTACCTTCATCCATACATTTACGCATTCCTTCGATATATGCATTGCTAATAAATAGTTAATTTTCCCTGTTTTCTTTCATTTAATACTGCAAATGCAAATTGAGTCTCATTATTAACATACAGTTGTATTCAAGAGTTCTTTTCAAAATGTCTTTTCTAAATCCCGTTTCTTACAGATTCCTAAAAGCACATATGACAATTCCCTAAAGGCTAAAATTTATATTCAAATTTCACAAATATTTACATGTATCCATGCATTCAAATGCATCATTAGATATACTTTATACACTTGTTCCACAAGCACTAATGTATTCCTGCTTTGTTTCAATCAGTAATATTTTTTTAGTTCCTGTTTAAGATGCAAATTGTTTCTAACATTTCTAACTCTATGGACGCAGGCATATATAGATTCTTCTTAACATACCAAATTACATGGACACATGTACACATCCATGCATGCATATATGTTTACATGGATCCATATTTTAATGCTTTCCTTTGATATATGCATTCATACTAACTAGTTTATTTCTCTTGTTTTCTTTCATTTAATACTGCAAATGCAACTTCAGTCTCATCATGCTTTCAGGCTTGCTCAGATGCCAAGGATGCTTTTCACTCTTCTATGCATTATGTGCATGTCAATACATGTATACATGCATCCATGTATACTTAAATGCTTCAAGCATTGTTACAAATGTTTCTCTCTCAATAATTTGAATGCAAAGTGCTACAAACATGTAAATTATTTTACTGTACCTACATTTTATCTTACCTAATAAGATTCTTTATATCTTTTCAAATTATTTTTTGTTTAAAATATATACACAAAAAAATATTCATTCGTATTACATTAACAACATTCAAATCTAATTTATAATAAAATCAATACCTTTGTACTGTTTCATCTAAGAATTTATCGTAATATTTATTTCACTTATTACATTTTAATAAGTTAAATTATTACATTTTATTTTATATATACACAAATTTAATCTTAGGTAGTAAGGTTCTTTATTATATCTTTGCAAATTACTTTTTGTTTATTATATAAACACAAATTTTTAATCATATTACATAAACAAGATTAAAATCTTATTTATAATAAAATCAATAGCTTTCTAGTGATTCATCTAAGAATTTATTGTAATATAATTACATTGTTCTATACTCAAAAATATGTTATCGTATTACATAGACAGGATTTAAATCTTATTTATAATAAAATCAATAGCTTTATATAATAGTAACCTTCATACTACATTAAAAAAAAGATTGATTAATCTTACAAAAGTTTATACTCAAATGAGCTACCCCTATCAATCTTCCACCTAACACTACTGTTTCTATTAGCACTTGCATATTGTGATATGATAAACTAAAATAACTCAGTTGTATTAATTAACATAGCATGTGTTTTAGAATAGTACACTAAACATAATTTTATTTACAAATAGACATAGAAGCAAAAAAAGAGATATGGTAAACTTTGTTTCACCATGCATATAAATATGGGTCATGTAAAGAATGCATTTTCCTTTTTTGCCCGCACACATGTTTTTTGTAAATAGTTGCAAATGATATTTGATGCTTTAGAAATATTCCTACATCAAAACTTTGTTCCAATTAAAATGACTAATGAATTTATTGAGCAAAAGGTTTTTAAAAAAAAAAAATTAAAAACATTGCACTTGGTCATAAATAGTTTATTTCTCCTGTTTTCTTTCATTTAATACTGCAAATGCGAGTTGAGTCTCCTCCTGCTTTAAGACTCGTTCAGATGCCGACGATGCTTTTCACTCTTCTATGCATTATGTGCACGTGTATACATGTATACATAGATGTCTCAAGCATTATTACAAATGTTTTAGATTGTTTGCATTTAATAATTAATACAAATTAATAATGCATTCTTGCTTCCTAATTAAGATCATAAAGAATCTTCCTTCTCACAAATGTATGCATACACACATAAAAAAACAAGTATTCATTGGTATATCTATAAAAAAGTCCACGTATACATGGTACCCATAAATACAATTTTGCATGCATCCATCCACACATGTTAGCTGTTCACATGTCTCTATGGACCACATTGCCCATGCACCCTAAAAATTCCATGCATTAGTGTGCCATTAAAAATTACTTCAAACTTTTCTAGCTATTTTTAATACATTTATATTCCTATCTGCTATCTAAATACTTTTTCTAACTCATAGCTACATGCCTTTTACCTCTTGGCAGGAACTCGACGCTTGCATCACTTGTTATATATAGAAAAATAATGTGATTTGTAATTTAATAAAGATGAAAAAATAACTATTTGATAAAGTAATTTACAGTGCATGCGTGCAATTTGAACTAATGTCAAAAAGGAAAACAAGATAATTTAGTGGAGTTTTTTGAGTTTAAATTAGAAGTTTGCTTTTGTGAACAAGGAGATTTTCCTTTTTGGAGGAGATTTGAGGGGATTTTGGATATCGAACAGGGGAGCCTGACTGTGGGGAATGGCATCTTTTCTCTGCCATATTTCATTCTTTCTCTCAGTAGTTAGGGGGGGATCCATCTGTTCGGCTTGAGGAGGATATACAATGCGAAAGGAAAGCAGTTACAAAATCATCGTCCTGTCAATGAGAAATTTTATGCAAATTTATTATCCTCCTTGAGATCATGCTCGGGGCTTCCTCATCCCTTCATCTCTTATTCGACCGGGACTCTATTGCATTGGCCCTCTCTTGGATAGCTGTTTGCAGAACGTGTTTACGCTGATATTATAATTTAATTCTAGATAAACTCTCGGGTAAGTCATTCTATATCCTTGAAACTGAATCTTATGCAATGGCCTACCTTTTTACTGAGTTTTCCATTGATTTGTGGAGATTTGATATGTATGACTTTCGTTTGTTGTTCTTTTTGCATGGAATCTTGATTTCATTTTAGTTTGGCTTTGATCATATAGAAGTTGGCGTAAACCTTCTGTAGAGGCATTTTCTTAGGTGGAATCCATGCTTTCAGCTGTATTGAAGAACTGAATGTTGTTTAGATGATAACTGGAGTTCGGAACTAAAACATGGAATGATGCTATTGAATGTTGTGGTAATTGTTTTCCATTCTTTCGTCACTGTACTCTATGCTATAATTGTCTTCATAAAATCTGTTGGAAATTTCTTAGGTTGTGGCTACCTCTCTAACCAAGCCGTATCTACCTTCTCATGTACTCTGCAGATTTCATTTTCACTGATCAAGAAAATGCTACTCCTATCTCCTATTCTTGATAATTAATTGAGTGGAGTCACTGATGTTTAAGGGTTTACATGATAAAGTAGGTATATAGAATATCTGTGGTTTAGGTGGTCGATCTCTGTAGTGAGACTTCACCTTTCCTTGAATATAACCAATCATTCTTTTCCTTCACCGCCTGTGGGATGGTTTGGCTGGTACGCCAGTAGAATCATTCTTCTAATCTTTCTGTAGATTTTGATAACTTAGTTGGCTTGTAAAACTCTTGATGGTGGCTGCATGAAATGGAAGTATAATACCACCTACGGATACCAAAACAGTATCTTTTTTACGTAGCACCCTGAATCATGAGCTCTCTAAAAACGGGGATATAATCCACATTTTTGTAGGAAATCATCTCAGTAGATCACTTAGAAGAGCCATGTCCATCTCCTGTACCAATGCCCTGCAACCAATTTTCTTGCAGTCTCCTCATTCTTTTTCCATGCAAGCTATGCCTGGTATTGTCGGCGCTGCTCTTCTGTAGTCATCTCCAGATTTTCAGATCGAAAGGTTTCCTTGAAGGTGCCTGATTCTCTTCCATTTATCTTGGCTTTGGGCTTTTGTCTCACTTCCTCATCTTCATCATCGTCGTTACATGAGTATGCAACATTAGAGTATACTTTGGGGCTAACCCAGTCGCATTTTCAGGCCCTTCAGCCTTTAACAACCACAGTGTCAGCAAGGAGTGATGGATAATTCTGTGTGTTGGAGTTACCAGTTTGCAACTAAAAATTATGAAACCCACGTGGTAAGGTGTATAGATTAAATGAACCTCCCTGATTCTTTGGCAACTTGCCTCATCCGAAGCACTTGAGAAAAGAATGTTGTAGGGTTTTAAATAACCTTCCTATTTCCATTGTCAACCTGTCTCAGCTGTGGCGCTTGCACATAATAGGAAATTTTCAAGGTTTAAATAATCTCTCTGAATACATTGTCAACCTGTCTCAGTTGTGGTGCTTGAACATAATAGGAAATTTGTAAAGGTTTAAATGACCTGCTTGATTCTACTGACAATCCATCACAGTTGCATAAACCTGAAGTTGACAACAATCTTCTTAATAGGTCTCTGCATAATCTCTTTGCTCAAATTCAAAGCTTATAGGGAGGCTTGGGAGGTTCAATGCTTGTTTTATGAGTTGGGCGATTCTGGCTGCATGTTGTGTCTTCTTGACAAGCATATTAGTGCCTAAAAATTGATTTACATAACTTGTCTTTGACATTCGGTGATATATATAGGTATATGGGTGTATGGTTATATATGCAAGTATTTATATATTTATGTTCTTGGTATGTGTTTATCTCAGCTTAATCTGAATTAATGTCATTATATATAGATTATAATGTGTATGTCTTACGGTGAATAGTTATTAGTCCCTGCCTTTATAAGCAGGAGACTAATGTTTTCGGTGTGCCAAAATGCAATTTTATTGGTGTGTTGGGAACCGGGCACGGGCTATACAACCGCGCTAATACAAAGTTTTTTTTTTTCATTTATTTTCCTGGGGAAAAAAATTAGGGTTTATCTTGGCCCAGATTCACGAGAGCCTAATTTCCTGGGGGTTTAAATGTTTTTGCATTAATTTTAAATAGTTTGTCCAATCATCTAGAGAGGGTGAAATATTACGGTTGTTTCCCTAAGTTTTTGTCTGGTTTTTTCAAGGGTGGCACATGGACGGGATGGGTGCGTGGCTGCATATGGCTTTCACATTTTGCAAGCGGGCATTCTTCATGGTGTCAGGTGGCATTCTTCCTGTTAGGTGGCTTGTCCGGTCGAAAGCTGTCGCTAAAGCCTACTCGCACACTGCAGAAACGCATGTTCGTGTTCCTCGGCTTGGACTTGGAGGTTGTGTGTGGAGGCAACTTGAGTCTTCTTCGAAGCAGAGAGCATTTTAGGTAAAATCTTACACTGGTTTCTTGCTACTGAGGGTTGTTGCAGTTGCAACTAAAATCCCTTATGAAATTAGTTTGTTCATTACACTTTATTTATGTCTATACTCTATTTGAACGCTAGCAAGGGTATTTTCTTGAAATTTTCTAAGCCCTCTTAACGAATCCATTTTGTGCATATCCTGCTATCTTGTATTCCATGGGAGCACAATTTTTTTTAGGCATTCTGTTAAATAGTTCACACACCCTATTTCCTGTGTCCTCCCTGTTGCTATTGTCTGGAGGCTCCTCCAAACTCCCTCTCCTGGTAATGACCTTTCGCTTCTCCAATTTCATGAATTTGCAGCCTGAAAATGATGCTTTCATGGAGGTTTTAGAGTATGTTTATTAAATTAAAAATTACTACCAAGATCCTAACAATGCGCACATTTAGGTTTGAACATAATGGTAATCTTTACCCTACGTAGATTAGTATTTTTCAACATTGAGCAAATCTCTTAAAAAGTGAGTGAGTCAATTCGCAATTACGTGTATGCTTTGATGAGTGTCCATACCCATTGCAAGGTTTCCTTTTGGACGCAGGCAGAGTGGAGGCTGAAAAGAATCTTGAAATAGGTCATGCGCCTTGATTTCAGTTTTGCAATAGCATAGAAAATTGGTGTATGTCTGAATCAATCTACATAGGAAAAGGGGATAGTTTCATCACTTTTGTGGTTTAGGCAATTTCAATGCTAAAAGCACTCAATTTTGGTACTAAAAGGGCACAAGAATAAATGCATCTACAGTTTTTCTAAATAAAATTTTCAGCATTTGGGTTGGACAAAAGTATTGCCATTGAAAACAAAAACAACATTGATTTATAGATTATTCTGAGTTTACTATGTTGAGGTGGCAGATCTTGTCACTGCCAGTTAAATTCCTGCAGAATCTAAATACTATGTTTGAATGTATACCATAACCATTACATTGCAACCTCACCACATGTGTATAAAAATTACTGGCTATTAGCTTCATGGGGGGTTGTTCTGTTGCTGTGGAAGCATAGAGCGGGCATATGAAGTTTGACAGCATATGTGAATCAAATTTAATTTCTAATCGTAAGGGACATTGGTTGTGCATTCTTCTTCCTTATTATTTTTTAGGGGTGGCAGTGGAATCAGGCTGGTAATCTTACTTTTATGTACATCAATATTGGATGTTACATTGTGATCAATACTCTTTTCCATTTTTCTTGTGCCAATGTAACATCCTTTAAATTTCTCTTATAATGAATTCTTGTATAATTTCAAGTGGTTTTGAGTTTTCTTTGAAAGATCTGGTTCAACACAAGGCAATCAAATATCATAAATAACTAAGCCAATAATCTAAACAACTAGTTTAAAAGCTTTCTGCTAATAAATAATATCCACCATTCCTTAATATGTCTAAATTCTAGTATAACCCTCTTTTCAATCGATGAGTCCTAGTTTTAACAACAATCAACTTTTAAACAAACCCCCTTCAATCACTGCTCCATTGAATCAGAGTATAACCATTAACTATCTTGTGTATGATAAAATTCATATGTTGAGACTTGGCAGTAGTCACAAATTCTACTTCAATTGAGTAAATGGCATTTTGTCAAATAAAACTTGTCTTCTATTATGCCATGGATTTATTATTGTATAAATGTGTTTGTATTTATACCTTTCGATTTTATGCCTTAACTAATTCAAGATGTCATTCATGTAGAGAACAACAGGTTTGAAAGCTATGAGAAGGGTAAGTGAATCTGAATATGCAGGCAATTTCACCACAGTTGTACTTATAAATATTTGTCAATTTTCTACATGTGTATTTCATTGCATTTAATAATAGGCTATATGGAACTTTTGCATTTCAATGCTCGATTGTAGGGATGGTGCCCATATAGCGGTTCGACCATCAATAGAGCTCACTTGAAGTGCTTCGTTGCAGACATAAAGAAGCCACAAGCCCTAGGGAAGCCACAAGCCCTAAGAATTGATCCTAGTTTGTCTCCATGCTAAAAGGTTTTCCAAGTGCTCAATTTCCTTTCCAATGATTCAACATCTTAGCCAACATATTACCAATGAAATATCTATGTAATTTCATTACTTGTCATTAGCAATGCACGAATTTCATCTATGTCATTAGTTGACTCATTCCAAAACAGTTACAACTCTTGGGGCAGATGGGAGTTGTATCTTTTCTTAGCCATACATATATATTGTCCTGCTAATCAATTCAGAAATAGGAATAACAACTAAGGGAAGGGCCTAAATTCTTGGGGTAATTTGTGAGGATATCATACCCTTCTAATAATCTTGTTCACCAGCATAGCTGGAACAACTAGCATGTTTGTGGTATTGACTGTGGTCCTCCATAAGGGAAGGATAACAAATTGGTTAGCCAGGAATGTTTATCTACAACATTAATGTCAGTATCTATTTGTACTTAGTATTCAGATTAATATAATTTCCTTATGTTAATATGAAATTGTGTTAAGTCAAAGTTTTTTTTTTTTATTTCTTCAAGAACACTTTTGACTAGTCTGATTTTCATTAGGCTTCTTCAGCCCTGATTTTCCCATTTCATAATTCTTCTAAATCATTGACGGAAAGATCATTACTTATCAATCAAAGCAGAATGAAAACATTATTGTAATCAAGAGAGAAAAAGAAAAATTCTAGACAAAAAAATAAACACTATCCTTTTGACCTTGGTCTTCTCTACCAATGCATGCAAAGATAATCCTAGTCAACATTAGCAGCATACACAATTACAAATTGAGCATAGCAGAAGTTGAATTCTTATTGGACAGTATTTAATTTCCAACATACCGTTTAAATGCTTAGACATTTCTACTTCAATTGAGTTAATGGCATTTTGTCAAATAAAACCTATCTTCTATTATGTCATGGATTTATTATTGTATAAATGTGTTTGTATTATGGTAAAATAAAGAGACATTAGACATTATGCTCATATTCATGATTCTTTGTGTCATTCTCTGTGGCTGCTCATTCTTCATTGGATGTTGTCATTTAATTGTTGTTCGTTTACTGGTGATGTTCCATGTTTGGTTGCTTCTATGCCATCCTATGAAAGACAGCATTGGACATATTGCTACACTTTTAATTCATTTTGCACAAGCAATTTAGGCCATGCAAACATTTTACCTAATCAATGTAGGAATCACCCCAACCATGAAAATATATGATGCAAATAGTCCCACCTTCACATATTCTGCAAGACATAGTCCGGACATCTGCATAATGAACAAGAAACTGTACATGCCATGACCAAAGACACCTAACATGAAGAATGCCACCTAACACCATGAAGAAAACCTACTTGCAAAATGTGAAAGCAATATGCAGTCACGCACCCATGTCGTCCATTTGCCCTTTTTTTCCCTTTGGACTACTTGAAAACAGGTCCAAATGAACTTTACTGCAATATATAACTTATAGAGCTTATGTATAACTGGTTTAAAATTAAAGCAAAAATCAATTGCTTCAAGAAATATTAAAAAATAGAAGGAAAGGTCCGGTCATGATGCAAGGCATCAAGCATTTATTTTTTTACAAAGACCAGTAAACTTTTATTTACACAAAAAACTAAGCCCATCGATTTTCCACCAGATTATTTTGATGTCATAGCTATAGTCACAAATTCACAAACAGGAAAATAATTATATTTGTTGTAAAATGTAAATGGACACAAAGTTAGACATTAGACGCTCACCAATGCAGAGCAGGATAGATAGTAATTTTGTTCCCAACAAAATAAAAGGTGAAGCAAAACTTTGGATTTAGACTGTATTATATCCTACGCTCGGTTCCCAACACACAAATAAATTTTCTCTTTACTTAATTGATCATATTGACTATTACTTGGTACATCTCTAGGATCACCATATGTTGTTGAGAGTCTTAGATTTGTCAAATGGTCAAACCAAAGGCATTTAGAAGAGAACTATTGAAATTTTTGACAAAGCATAGGAACTACTTTATCTTCTAGTTGCTTTCATTATGCATCTTACTTAGGGTTGCCTTGGATTTTGAACTGTGTTTTTGAATATTATCATTTATAAAAAGCAGACTTTAATTTCAATTTATTCTGTTCTAGATGTCTTTAGCTTGACCATTTGGGAAACTTAAAACCCTCAACTATATATGACAGTCTTAGAAGCAATAGTATAGACAAAGCATTGAATCTTTCAAAGAATGCCTCACAAAAAAAAGTGGTAAGCAATGGAGAAGGCGTTTTCCTGTTTGAAAATATGTCTCAAAGAAATGCGGTCCCATGGTGATGGAATGTTATGACAATACATATAGCATTCCAACATTGTGGTACCAGATTTGTTTGAAGTAATTTCCCAAACATTTTGTTGCCTTCTCTTTGCTATAGATTCTTCCTTATGTGCATTCTCTTTTTATGGTATTCCATAAGAGCACTTTTCCTTATGGCATTTTTCCCAAAAATACAATGTGTTGTCTATGCTACCAGTCCAACATGTGCAAAAAAAATTAAATGTGTAAGCAATATTTGTAATAGTGGCTTACGTAGGATGGCATAGAGGCAACGAAACATGCCTAGTGCCAGGTAGGAGGCTAATGTTTTCAATAGACCAAAGTGCAATTTTATTGGTGTCTTCGGAACTGGGCGCGGGCTATAAAACAATGCTAATACAAAGTTTTTTTTTTCATTTTTTTTCTTGGGAAAAAAATTAGAGTTAATCTTAGCCCGGATTCGCGAGAGCCTAATTTTTGGGGGGTTTAAATGTTTTGCATTAATTTTAAACAGTCTGTCCAATCATCTGGAGAGGGTGAAATATTACGGTTGTTTCCTTAAGTTTTTTCCTGGTTTTTTTCAAGGGCGGCACATGGAAAAGATGGGCGCATGGCTGCATATTGCTTTCACATTTTGCAAGTGGGCATTCTTCATGGCGTCAGGTGGCATTCTTCTTGTTAGGTGTCTTTGTTTATGGTATGTGCGGTCACCATATTTCTTTGACTCATTCCATCAACAGATTGCACGCCTTGTCTATGCTTTCACACTTTGTATAGATATCTACCTGTGTAGTTGCAACTAAAATCCCTTACGAAATTAGCTTGTTCATTACAGACAAATCCAGGTTTATGTGTCGTTCCTTGAAGAAACAGACAAAACATTAGGGAAACGTTTGTTCTACTTTTCCTCTCCTCATGATTGGATAGCCTGTTTAAAATTATTGCCATGGTAAAATAAGGAGACATTAGACATTACGGTCGTATTTATGATTCTTTGTGTCATTCTTTGTGGCTGCTCATTCTTCATTGGATGCTATCATTTAATTGTTGTTTCCTTGCTGGTGAGGTTCCATGTTTGGTTGCTTCTATGCCATACTATGAAAGTCAACATTTGAAATATTGCTTATGCATTTAATTCATTTTGCACGTGCTACACCTAGAAGTCCCTATGCCATATCTAATGGCTCACATGGATTCCCCTTGGCTTGAAACCGCTACCACTTAAACAGTGGTGAATGGGGAGGGAGAGTGGTGACTTGGGGGGAGTGGGAGGTGGGCCCCCTAACTTTTTGTCAACCAAATTGACCATTCTATAGTTGGCCAGCATTGGTCCCATCCTAGTATGTCCAATCATTGGGACAGGGCAATATATTACACTTCTACCGAGCAAAGCACTAACTAGCAAATAGTGGAGTGAACTCTCATGTTACATGCTACATTTCAACTGGCAATAATAGAGAGACTGCATCTGGAAGGCCTACTACTTACAATTTACCTTTGTGATTGCTATATACTATATCATGACAATGTTTGAGTATTGGGCATATGGATTGTCCATCTCAAACTATAATTCTTATATATTAGGTCATACATTATTAATGGTTTCCTTGCTATGGTTACAAATATTCTATGTTCCAGTGCATGATGCTCTTCTAAGCAGATTTTTATTGCTAGTTACAAATTGATAAAGAAAAATTCCCTAGGATCTTGCAAGGTTACTGCTACTTGCAAATTGATGAAGCAAAATTCTCAGCAATTATTTATATATATATTTACAGAGAGCCATATTGCTAAGAGTTTCTAGATGACCTACATAGTTGTTTTTATTCAAAATTTCAATTGAACTGCTTGATTCCTCAATAGGAACATGCACACAAAAGTATAGATGAAATTTTTTGAGTAAATACAATTACATAGGTCGCCTACAAACTTCGAGCAACCATGTACTTGCAGCAATATTTGAGAGGGATCATTATTCTCCAAAATATTTCAACGAGTTGGAAGCTCTAAATTATAAATGCATTATTTCTCTCTTCCAAATGCGTAGTTCTAAAGGAAATATTTGAGGGGAATTTAATGGTGGAAGAACTGCAATGGAGTAAACAATAAAAGCATTGATTCCATTTAAGTGACAGCTATCCAATGGTGTAGAAGAATTGATTCAGATGTCAAGTAAGGTTGTTCTAAATTGTAGAAGAGAATGGAAAAATAGAAAGATTTCATGTAAATTTCAACAACAGACATTATGGCTATGCAACAAGAAGAGAACAACTTTTCTACCCACAGTCTGCACACAAAATTGACAATGGTATGCAAGTTTTCCCCATTCATTTCTATTCATATTTCTATAAGTTCCATTTCCAACTATGGTTTATATTTTGTATTTTACAGAGATAAAATTTCAATGTTTTTTGTATTGTTATCCTATTAGAAAAGACCATGCAGATGCCATGCAGAAATCAAAAAACTTTTATGGACATAGATGAAGAACAGACCAGCTTCACTGTGCAAAGGGCTATAGACACATTTGACAATGGTACACAAATTTTCCTCTCTCGCTTTGGAGCATTTTCCTGTACCAACATACAAAAGTACATTTGAAAATTTCAATTTACCTATGTTGTTTGTTGTTTCCCATATGGCCTTTGTTTTCATGCAAATTAATACGACAATTGATATATTCACCGGGAAGTTTTCTTCTCTTTTTAGCTTTTTCAAATGTAAATTTTGGATTTTGTACATGCTTAAATTGTTAAACGTACTTGTTCTTCTGATAGGCACTTTTTGTTGTTTCCAAATAGATTTATGAAGCTTTGGATCAACACATCTAAAGGTGGTGTCAAGCATGAAGGATTCAAGCTATTGGCATCAATCTTTAGACCCCTTTTGCATTTGCTATGTTAGACCATGTATTCTTTTGCAGTATATATAATTGTACATAGATGCAAATATTGTAAGCAGTAACAATTCCAACTTAATGCTTTTCTTAGGATTGTATAGTACATGCACAATGGAAAGAGATTGTTTGTTGATTAGTCACTAATTTTAAACTTCCTCTCATGTTGCAGGTTCGATTGCAATAAGCAACGATACAAAGACTATGCAACACCTACTTACAATTTACTTTTGTGGTTACCGTATACTATTCCTTTACAATTGTTCCATATTGGGCATATGGATTGAGCAACTCTACCTATAATTCTTATATATTACAGCATATGCAATTAATGATAGACCTATATATATATATATATGGGCTAAATGTTTACCGACTGGGTCTTGTATAACATGGATTCTGCACTTATACCTAGCAGAATTATGCTCAATTTCTAAGCAACTATTTGGATGCAAGAATCATGTAAATACTCAGCATATTGACCAGAAAATGCTCGTTGCATCCTTCTCACAAAAAAGTGAAGAGAATTGCAAATACTCTTCCACCCCCAGACTTTTCCTTTTATACATTTTCCTAACTATTAGTTCCTCCCTTCCATTTATTGGTCATTATTAAGTTATTCTATTCCTTTTTCCAGATATATGCTCAAATGCACTGATAATAAAATGTTGCTTTTGTTCTACAAGAGCTGGGGTGCATTGGTATTCTGCATTAAGTCATAATCTAACAGCTTCCACATCATTGTTCTCATTGACGTGAGTAATTAATGATCATGAATACTGTATTGTGGCCTTCTAAAAATATGCATTTCATTCCTAGACAACTTCAATACAGGTTCTGTTTTACTCATATGCATTGACAATTAACTATTGATTTTGTTTTCTAGGGCATACACTACATCTCCTATAACATACAAGGATATTGTTACACCCCCCCTGCAGACTTGGTGGCAAAGGTGTGTAGTAGAATACTAAACTTATTTCTACTTCACTTGCTTGCAAAGAAAAGAAAAATTATATTCAATTGCATTCTACAGTGCAAGTTTCGCATATTGCTAAATAGTCATTATACTACTGAATAGTCACAATACAACCTGTCTTTTTTGCTAAATAGTTATTGCACTACTGAATAGTCACAATACAGGCTTCCTTCTAGCCAAAAAAAAACCCCTGTTTGGGCAATATGGTCATAAACAATCCACCGAAAAAACAAAAACTTCCCCCACAGCCAATTGATGTGGAGACCTACACACCAAATACTGAACCACAATTTACATCAATTGATGAAGCTCTCCACAATGCACATTGTTTCCGAACTGATTCATCCAACTACAAAGTAGGTGATTTCCTATTTGACACGATACATGTTTTGCTTCACTCTTGCTATTCTCCAAGTCAGCTACGCAATGGTCTTCTTGACCATTTTCTACATCGTCTTCGCAATGCCTGCATGATAGCTTCAAGTTCCTACGAAAATGACTTGCATCCAACATTCCTTAGGAAATTGCATGGTGTAGAAGACAAAAACACATACCTATGTAGAATGAGGCTTTCAGCCACAGAGCATAATAACAATGGTGAAACTGGGCTTTGGGGTGACACATTCTGTTTAAAATGGCTAGCACATTGGTTGGACATACCAATATGCATTTGGTCTGCAAGGTTCAAAAGAAGGTACTTGCATTTCAACAAGGATGAATGCAATCCTATGATATCAATTCTTTTCCATGATACAAATGCTACTACTGGACACTTTGAACTTGTGTTTTCACGAGTAAACACGTACAATTGCATTCAAAACATTCAGCGACACTTGGAAAACACATATTGCAGTTTCGAGAGCACTTGGACCACAATTGCAAATGCATTTGATACACTTGGCCTTTGTAGGCCTGCAACATTTTCTGCTACATGTGGTGAAAGCATTTTTGCGGCCATAGCTTTCCTGGTTGATGAAAACTTTGACCCAATTGCTTTGCGAATATTCATGGCCCAATCATTAGCAAATGCATTGGCAGTCAAGAACAAGTATGCGTTGGCATGCTTTGGCTCATCTCGTTAGCATACCATAGCAAACAACAATCCTCTATTGCGATTGCAATCATTAGTTTCCAACATTGGAATACCATATGTACAAAGTGGCCTTGAGGGGACTGAATTTTGCATATTATGGCTCTCGCACATATTCCATGCAACAATACATGTATGGCAAGCATCTCCATCGCCTGGTTCAAAAACATACAAAAATAGCAAAGATCCAAAGAAGAGCTTTAATCTGATTTGCTTTGTAGACAACTCAAAGCATCATCATTACAAACCACTTTAGCAAAAACAACAATTGACTCATCACATGCATATTAACAGTTCCGTTGTTCAATATATGACAAATGACTTCAAAATTGCATCTAGCCCTACATTTGAAGGCAACCTAGCTATTTCAAAAGCATTGTGCAGTTGCCAATCAGATGCTTGCACTGCATCACACCCCACTTCCACATACAATATTGCAAGAGACAATACAACTAGTTACATTTCAACAAGTCTAGATCATAAAAGAACATGAACTTTGCCCATCTCAAACCTACATGTTCATAACTCTTTATGATGTTTGAAAGCAGCAATACGTGGCATAGGTCAACAATGAATGGGCATGTGAAATGAACAAATAGCATTCAAAGAAGCTACAAACCAAATATACAGATCTTCAGAACTTGGTAATTGTACAACAAATACAAGCAAAGAATTGATACACAACCAGAGAATGAATTGTCTGAAAGCAAACATTTCTTCAACAGAGGCCTGCCACTCAAACATTGCAACTGCCACACTCTCTCCGTTAACTGTAGCAACTGCCCATATTGAAACAACAAACAACAAATGCAGCCCTGGGCAGCATCTTGGCCATGAACAGCCACTGCATTTTTTAAAAACAAAATAGAAACCTGTAGCAACACATTCACTAAATGATGTAAGCAAATGCCTGCAACCGAAGACATCTACACCAAACACAAAGACAAAATCAACATCGCATGAGACATTACACTCTCTTAAAGCTAAAATGCATAATCAAAACATAGCACACAGAAGCATTGCATAGACAACAAGTTCCACTTCTATTCCATGTAGTAGCAACATCACAAGTGAAAAATAGTCGTCTAATAGTAGTCCAAATCCAATCCATCAACAATCATTAGATTCTATGAAAAAGAAAATGCAACGCCCACAAGTGCAATGTCTTTTGCATATGCGAAATCAAAATCAGGTATGCACCACAAGTATAGACCTGCCGGCTCAGGAATCATTACATTCTTTTAAAATACAAATGTGCACAGCAAGTACACATCATACTTTTCACATGCCAAAGATGAAATGTAGATCGTTTGCATCTTCTATAGTCCAGAACACAATCACTAGCGATCAACAAACAAAAAATAAATGGAAATTTACAAAACTGAACACAATAGAAAAATCCATTGATAGATACTTGCAAAGCATAAATGACACACCTACACAACCATGTTGCCTTTGCAATATGCTTCACTTTCAGAAAAATATGTGCAAGGTTGATCATGCACTTTCTCAAGCTTTCTCTTTGCTTCCTATTCCAACTAATGAAAAAACATTGGCAGTTGGTCAATCTATTTGTAAACAATGCACAAAGGCTATTTTTAATGCAAAGGTTCCCTGTTTTGCTACACCTTGGAGCATAAGACGCAATGCAGCAATAGATGTTGTTCAGTCACTAACCTCCCTTGAAGAAAGACTTGTGTCTTTGCGCATTACTTTTGCATAGATCAGGCAACTAGGATATAGGCAAGCACAATATGGATTGCTTGGGACAATCATCAATGTTCTAGTGGATTTTGATAAAGTACAACAAGCATTGCCTAGACAACTAGATGAAAATACAACAATTGCAGTTAGACTAAAATGGAAGCTACAATATGAAAATGCATATGCACAAGGAAATATTAGACCTGCTCTTGTGATGAATGCTTTAATGACACTATCAAGAACACCATTGTACAAAGAACAAAACATCTCCATAAATAAAGACTGGGAAGAGCAATTGGCAAAGAGAACAGCAAAATTGCATATAGATACTGAAACAGAACCAAGTATGGACAATGACATGTTTGAAGATGATTACAAACCCGTAACTGAATCAGTTATACATTGGTTCACTGATGCACATTCAATCAAAGACCTTGACACAGCCATCATTGAAATTGCACCATCTGAAGGGTTTAAACCTCTTGGCATTTTCCAAGACACATACGCAGAGGAAATGAACTTCCCAACCTTGTTCTATGGTTCAGCTCGGCCAACTGACATGACTAAAAGCTTAACATACCAAAAGATGTCAAAATGGGAGCTTATGCATAAATACCATGACTTTGCAAGACACATAACAAATATTTTCTTCAAAGCCATCAAGATAATTATTCGCCAAGTATCTTCACTAGCATGGATTTGCATAAGAAAAACTGAATTAAAGGATAGAAAGTTGCAAAGGATGTCCATAATCCAGCTACCCTAGAGAAAATATTAAGATCTCCATTGGGTTACAGAACATTAAAAAGCATCCGCACCTCACCAGACTACCTAGAAAACACCAAAAAAAACATATTTGCAATGATAAGACAATTGGGACCTCCAACATTTTTTGTAACATTGACAAGTGCTGAGCACTTATGGGAACCATTGTGCAGAGCTCTACAACAAATATCCATTCAGCAACAAACCAACTCCAATGAAAGTATAGAGGATAGGGATCTGGACTTTGAAATCAGAAAGAACCCAGTAATTTGTAGTCGGTATTTTAATCATAGAATCAATGCATTTCAAAAAATGATGCTAAAAAACCATGAGCTCTTTGGCCAAGTCATGTACTACTCTTTTGTGATAGAATTCCAAAACCGAGGCAATGAACATGTTCATTTCTTGCTATGGATAAAAAATGCACCTGTATGGCAATTGCCTAAATTCTGAAATAGAAAGCTTTGTTGACAAGTACATTTCTTGCAACTCATCACTGCTTGATACAAATCTCGTCAAAATGCAAACACACCATCATACAAAGACCTATGGAAAATACAGACACTCAAGCTGCAGATTTAGTTTTCCGTTACCTCCCATGAACAAAACAACAATTTTAGAGCCATTGCCCATGCCCCATCCTGCAATTAAGGACAAAGCAAGAATATTTTTCAAGCGCTTGGAAAACAAACACTACACAAAAGAGGTTTCATTTCAAAATTTCTTGGACGAATTGGAAATGAATGAAATCGATTACATTGCAATGCTCCGTTCAACATTGACACGCAAAATAGTCATGCTAAAAAGAGAACCAGCTGATATTTGGATAAATTCCTTTGCAAAAAAAGTACCAAGCCTCTGGTATGCAAATACAGACACAATTTATTTTAGACGCATATGCTGCTGCATCTTACTGTAGTTCATATATGACAAAACAAGACAGAACATTGTCCCTTGCATTTCGGCAATTGCGGCAACAGTGCACGCATGCTTATGATGGCAAAATAAAGTTCATACGGAAACTTGGCAATGCATTGCTAAACTACCAACAAATGTCCAGCCATCAACCTGCTCATATTGTTCTCTCATTGCCATTGTGTAGATGCTCAAGGAAAATGGTTTTCATCAATACTGCACCACTAGAAAATAGAGTATTCATGTTAAAAAGCCCAAAACTATTAGCAAAGGAGCTAGATGATTCTGAAAATATCATGTGTTCATCTGTAATAGAAAAATACACACAGCGGCCAGAAGCTCTTGACAACTTGTCACTAGTTGAATACGTTGCCTTTTATTCAGGGAGCTCAAGAAGGCTCCAAAAGAGAGCAACTCCACAGATCATTCGCTATGTAAGATATAATCCACACATTGACCCTGAGAATTATTGTAGAGAGAAACTCATGTTATATGTGCCTTTTAGAACAAGTGAGCAAACCTTGCTTGCTGGATATGAAACATGGAGTGCGGTGTTCAATGCTAAAAAATCACAAATTGCAGCAATCAAAAAATTGTTCACTGCACAAATTGCTCCTACATGGGGTGACATTGACGAAGCTGCTACGAAAGCTGACAACGATATGCACCCAACAATTGACCTTGCAAATGAAATTGAAAAAGGCAAATTGGAAAATGGCATAGAAAAATACGACATCATGAGCGACCTAAACCATATGAAAAGTAGAAAGGTCCCAGACTCAATCTCTAAGAAAATGTTTTTAGAGATAGCACACCCATTGCTCCTAAGCAACAAGGAATACTTCAATTTACGAAGACGATTGAACAAAGAACAACAATCGGTACTAAAGGATGTACTAATGGCAAAAAGACTAGTGCCCAATAAACCTTTCTACTTGTTCTTGACAGGTGGAGCAGGCACTGGCAAAACATTCACAGGTAAAGCCATTTTTGAGGCAATGATCCGATTCTACGATAAACAGCTGGACAGTGACCCCCTCAAACCAAAAGGCATTGTTGTTACTTCAACAGGAAAAGCAGCATTTAACAGGTGGCACCACTGCACATTCAATCTTTCATCTACCATGCAATTCTTCAAAGATGTTACCGCTAGATTCAAACACAGCTGACACATTAAGCAAAAAGTTTGAGCAGTTGCAAATTCTTCTGATTGATGAAGTCTCTTTGATTGGCTCGAAAATGCTTCACAACATTGATAGAAGACTTCGTCAAATCAAACATACACCAACAAAACCTTTTGGCAATATAGACATCATATTCTGTGGAGACTTCTACCAAGCACAGCCTATATGCGATACTTGGATATTCGAGGAACCAACAATAGACAAAGAGAAAATGCCATACACGTTTTGGGTTGACAATGTCAAATGCTTTGAATTACGCAGCGTGATTAGACAATCAAATCAACATTTCATTTTTGTACTTAATCGGGCTAGAACTTCTCAGCAAACTAGTGAAGACATCAGCTACTTGAATGCAATGTGCTACAAGACACCCCCCAATGATCCACGATTTCCATACTTGTTTCACAGAAATTTTGCAGTTGATGAGCACAACAGAAAAATGCTAGACTACTTACCCACAAAGCTCTTCGTTCTAGAAGCAGTGGACAAACAAGATACAACCATTGATAGCATCCAATTTCACTTGGACAAGTCATTCTTGCCTACAACAATTTTTCTCAAACAAGACATTTTAGTTGAATTGATAGCTGGTAACCTTGACACACAAGATGGCCTTGTCAATGGTGCAGATGGCATTTTTAAAACATATACAACTGACCAACAAGACATTGTGTGGATTCAATTCAATGACCCTGCTATTGGCAAATCCCATCATCAAAGAATGCAACATCTATACACAAATTGTATTTTTCCTTCATGGACACCCATAACAAGAATCATTAGAAAAGTTAGAACAACTATGAAAATAGTCACAAGAGCACAATTCCCTTTGCAGCTTGCTTGTGCATGAACTATTCATAGAGCACAAGGGCTCACAATGGACACACTGGCTTTTGATCCCTCTAAAGTGTACCAACATGGTCTTGTTTACACTGCTTTATCATGTGTAAGGAACATCGAGTCATTGTACCTCATACATAAATTGCAGGAACAAAATTTCAAGGTTTCAAAAAAAGTAAATAATGAGATGCAACGCCTCACGACATTGGCAGAATAGAAACTACAACACAGTCTTGCACCTGTCTGTTCAAGCCACTTCAGCCTATGTTCTTTGAATACACGTAGCTTTGCATTGCATGCCCAAGAAATAGCACATGACTATGACTTGCTGGAAGCAACTGTTCTTTGTTTCCAGGAAACAAGAGACGATGTCCTCGACCATGTCAATTTCTTAACGAAACATGCAACTGCTATACTGCATTCAGTATTCATGGTCTACTAACATGTTGCAAGAAAATAGTTTCAATCCAAACTATCCAGACATTTGCAACAAATTATATAGAATCAATAACCATTGACCTATTGCATCTAGGCACCACTCTACGTATCACAAATTTTTACTTGACACCAAACACACACATTCATGATTTATTCAGCCTAATAGAAAACATTCTCAGCTCATTGCCACCAACCTCCAAATTGATTGTTGTTGGGGACTTTAACATTGACATGCTACAATCCACAAAGACACAAGCACTCCTCCTTGAATTTATGCAACAACACAAGCTGTCACTACTTGTTGACAAGCCAACGACACATGCAGGCAGTCTATTGGACCACTTTTGGATACGCAACATCGAAAGTGGTGTTTTCAACTTCACTATACTAGATACATATTGGACAGACCACTTTGCAATATCTCTTCATTTCCAGCTGTAGTCAAAACATGCTCAATTTTGTCAAACAAAGTGTGCCCCTTTTGCAAAATTGATTCCAGAATACTAAGAATGGTACAATTGATAAAGAACAGTTCTCACTTTGCATTTGTAATTTGTAATTTTATTTCGATACTCTGAAGATTGAAGACCAATGCAAATTAAAGCTTATGCACGAATAGCTATTCTCAAGTGTACAACAAGATTAGACCATCTTGAATGTGGTGAGCATATAGAAATCTTGCCTCTTCAATTAATGATGATTATGATAGATACGATCAAGAAACATAGTTGGGGAATTGAAACAATGCAGTGGATTCTTAGGATCAGAAACTTAGCCATATATCCCATGAACTATGTAAGTTTTGTTTGTGGTTAATTATGTATTCTAGCATTGTTTGATTATGCTAAAAGGTTAAACAGCAGGAGATAATTTAGTATCAAACAAAACCTGGCACAGCTCTTGAGCTCTGCTTTCTTTTGCCAAAATCTATCCACTTCTTGAGAAGCCTGCTTTGAGAAAGCATAGGCCATGTGACTCTTAATGATTTCTATTTAAACCTGCAAATAACAAAATATATTTTTCTACTTTAAATTGGCCACTCAACAGCAATTATATGAGCATCAAAAATCAGCTTTTCTCTTTTATCCAAGTCTATTCGAAATTTGAATATTCTTCTACTCTGATACAGAATTTTGACACAAGTTTACACAATATGTTTGATTTTGATATTCCACATTTAAATGGTTCTCTAAATGCAGATTTTTTAATTTCATCAAGGCTTGCACTATTGACAAGAAAACTGTGTTGCTACTCCAATCAAATTCACATAACATAAACCTCAGTTTAACAAGTTTGAAAATTCATGTGCTTAGACCCTAGGACAATATTGAATAAAGGGGTTGGGCTAGACATCTAATACCCCATAGTATAATAGTATAATAGTATCTGGCAGTTGTGAGTGTATAGACATCTGGCAGTTATTTTCAATATTGTTATTCAAAATGAAAGTAAAACAACTGCCAGATGTCTATACATAAAATGTCAGTCCAATGTGCTTATACCCTAGGACAATATTGAATAATAGTATAATAGTATCAGATGTCTATACATAAAATGTCAGTCCAATCTGCATTTTAAAACTGTAGAAGGACATATAGATGAAGTCAACTTTCAGTATACCTATTTTTCATTTATTTGCTAAGTGATAAGCTCTTTTAAGTGTTTTAATAATTTCCATAGGCTTCTGCCTCTATGTTACAGCTCTCTTTTTCGCATTGGCTATATAGACTCAAGACTACGGTAACAAGACCCTCTTCAAACTGGTAAATGTCTTACGCTTGACACCAACAAGCTTGAAAACTAGTTTACTTGCTACCAATGTTTTTCATTCAATTTGTTCTGTTCCATTCATTGGCATAGATCTGCTATTGCATGCCCTATACGAGCATTTGGAAAACAACAATCCCATTTGCTAGACACCATAACATGGATCATTCAATGGTGCCAGAAAACCTGCCATCGAACAAGTGCAAGATGGATGAAAATATGTACTCACATTCTTAATATACTTTTTCCCTATCTTAGAATTATACATTTCACATTAATCCTCACTAGCAACTCCTGCTAACACTTGTCCATCAATGATGTAGACACCTCTGCTAGTGACGGTGCTTGCTCAAACGAGATTCAAGAACAAGGTCACAGCCATATAGCCACCCCTCGAAATGATGTTGCTCGTTCAAGTCACTGCCAACAACAAAAGAGGCAAGTATTTAAAAACATTCATGCCATATGTAACTTCATTTTTACTAGTGTCAGTTGCTTATTCTATTTCTATGATTGCTTTGGAAAACAACAATCCCATTTGCTAGACACCATAACATGGATCATTCAATGGTGCCAGAAAACCTACCATCGAACAGGCGCAAGATGGATGAAAATATGTACTCACATTCTTAATATACTTTTTCCCTGTCTTAGAATTATGCATTTCACATTAATCCTCACTAGCAACTCCTGCTAACACTTGTCCATCAGTGATGTAGACACCTCTTCCAGTGACGCTGCTTGCTCAAACGAGATTCAAGAACAAGGTCACAGCCATATAGCCACCCCTCGAAATGATGTTGCTCATTCAAGTCACAGCCATCAACAAAAGAGGCAAGTATTTAAAAACATTCGTGCCATATGTAACTTCATTTTTACCAGTGTTAGTTGCTTATTCTATTTATGTGATTGCTGCTATTGCAATTTACAGGATGAAGACAGAACCTGTTCAACCATCAAGCATACTTGATATTTGTACAAAACAATCGGTTGTAGCCTTTGAAGGTGATGTCCTAGTCATCTATGGCCCTACTACTACCAACAACCCTCCAACCTAGCCAAAAGTACCAATTCTACATCTTGACTTGGTCAATAGCTATGGACAAATGACAATAATAGCAAACATTAACAATAGATTGATTGACATATTCTTGCCAAATCTATTCGAATCACAAACTTTGTGATTAAAAAAAAAAAAAATATGACAGAGGAGATGCTGATTACTGTCTCCAGTTCACTAGTAAAACCACCATGCAAACCATTCCTAAAGTCTGCAAAGAGTGTAGACTAATACCTGACACAACCATCTCAGAGCTGATTAAATCAAAAGATAGCTATCCTATTGGATCAGTTGTTGCTATTGTTACTGCTCACTATCAAATGCCAATGCAACATGAACTACACATCAGAGATGGAGACATGCACAACGACTTAGCCACTGTAAGATATTATGCAATAATCTTAAACCTCACCCTAAATCCTTTTCATCATGCATTTTGTTGGCCATGACAAATGACTAAATTGTTCACTTTACAGATTATAGTACCTATCAGCTTTAAAACACCCTATGCAAAAGTGCGAATGATATTGGCATCAGCAACAAAGCCACTGGTACTATTCAAAAACATTGTTCGCAGCGGACACATAGGCTCAACACTCATACAAACAAAACAGTCTACGTTAATTGACGAACTGAATGACCTATGTACTAAAGCTTTCTTGGGGAAATTGGTTTCTACCAGCACATAGGTATCTAGCCTCACAATATTGTACACTTATCTTCAAAAGATTTAGATTGTTTTAGACACAATGCAATCTAGACTAGTTCCTAGAGAAATTTTGTACCTAGATTCGGTGAGATGTCATAATTCATTGACAATCAATCAATTCTGAACATCAACTATTAGAATCATGGTTCTTGGATTCTAGATTTATTTCAGCTTCAGATAGCCCTCTTGTTCCTTGTTTTGTGTTTTATACTCTACTTGTGTCTTATATTTGGAAAAATAAAATTTCAACAAAGATCAATGAAAGATAAATATAGGGTCTGATATACATTTTATAATACTGATCTAACTTTTCTTAGCCTAGAGATCTCAATAGTGAACAACTATTATTACTAGACACTTATATTTTATACTTCTCCATTACTTTTGTTCACTTATATTTTATACTTCTCCATTACTTTTGTTCCATCCAGACATTGCTATGCCTTCTAATGAAATCTGCATTGCCATTCCAGGTAGTTGGCACCTTGAAACCAAAGAATGTCCACCTGCCACCATACCAGCCGGTATGTGTGACTTGTGAAAAAAGAGTTTTTCTTACTGAAACAATAGACAATGATGTTGTCCAGTGTGCAACATGCGCGACAACAACAAAATTCCAATATAGGCAATTCCTTGAATGCACAATACACACAACGAATGGAGATCTGGACTGTTACCTACAGAAAGAATTGCTAGAACACAATTTTCCTCAACTTGCAACAATACCTTATCTAAATTACAAAAGAGACATGTCCATGGTGATGTTCATGTTATGCAAATTCCAATTAGAAGGAACATTTACACTTTCCATGGACAACTGCATTATAGAAATTGTCAAAGAAGACAATGCTATCAGACTTCCACCCAACTAAGAAGAGATTTGTAAATTAACACAGGAACTTATTTATTCTACACAAACTAATTACTTAACTTTTACAAAATGTTGTCAACAAGTACTTCTTTGGCTAGCAAAATTTTGAAGACAGATCTAAATCATAAAATTTTGTCTTTTTGTATTTGGTATAAACCTCGCAACAATGTGTTCTACATAAACAACTGAAACTCAAAGATCATTTTATTTCACAAAATTATGTCCTTGGAAAATAAGGTGTGGCTTGATCTTTATCCATGCTTTTGCAGTCATTTGTATATCTTTTTTTGTTCTTTTGATAACTATGTTAGCAAGCAACTATTTCTCTGCAGTGGCATAGCATATATGGGGTAAACATTTTCTTTTAAGTTTCTAGTGATAGTTTTCTGTTTGGTGTAAGTTCGATTCTTAATGTCTTGCATTTAGCTTGGCTTTCTACTATTCAAATACAGTAGATGTTTTGCAAGGCTTCCTATTCAAGTTCAAATGCTAAGTAAATGATAGATCCCTCTTCAATGTCCTTTTCTAACCACACTTGTGTTTATGGGTTCTCAGACCTATGACTTTGCTATATATAAGTAGGCAGACCATGTGGATGCATTTTCTAGCATGTGGTATTCAATGGAGTTGATACAGTGAACAATTGCCAATTAACCACCAATATGCATAGTTCATAATGGTTTTTAAGCTCCAATGGAACCCTAAATTAAGTTTTTGATAAATCAATCTGCACAAGAAAAGGGGACAGTTGCATCGCTTTTGTGGTTTAGGCAATTTCAATGCTAAAAGCACTCAATTTTGGTACTGAAACGACACAAGAATAAATGCATATGCAATTTTTCTGAATAAACTTTTCAGCATTTGGGTGAGACAGAAGTATTGCCATTGAAAACACAAACAACATTGATTTATATATTATAACTTATGGAAATTTGAACATCACTTGATCTAAGTAAATGCTTTGCACATATTCTCTTCATGCTTCTTGCTAGCCATTGCTGGGTAGCTTATGAACTTTGAATGTTTCTCAGTTAGGTCCTTCAAACATTTGTCTTCAAATGTATCTTCTATCACAGTTAATGATCCATTGGCATCAGACTTCCAATTATATGATGTTGATGCAAGCATGTTGCTTTATTACCTTCTAATTTTTGTGACTTACTTAAATTGCATATAGCCGATGCACTTCCAGGATGTCATCATGACAAACTATAATCATCAGGATTCACAAATTCCTAAATTATTTTTGTGGTTTGATTGCATTCTCATTATTAAACCATTGGGTAAACAGTTTATTTGCTATCAAACTTTGACTTGTTTTAAAATCCTAGCATTTTTCTCTTTTTCATCAGAGTAATAATATGAATTTATTTTGAAGATTTATTATCTTTTGCTTAAAGAAGTGTTGATGGAAAAACATGGTCTAGTTCTCTGAAGATTTTTTCCTTTTAACTTGTCAACTTAGTTTCTATGGTTGAAGATTCTTCTAATTTTTAAACTATAATTCTGTTCTTTTGAAATGGGCTCCTTGACCAAGATGATTGTATGCTAGTGGACGATCTATTTAAGCTGTTGTGTGCCTATGCAGAGTTAAATCCAGAACCAGATGGAGGTTTGTTGTGCTTGCATTGGATTTACCTTATGTAGTGGATTTGCACTTATTATGTCAGATCATGCATCCTTTTCACAACCTATAATTATATAAAAATCCAAAAACTATTAGGAATAACAATTCCATGTTAATGCTTTTCTTAGTATTGTCCATTGCATGCAAACAACCCTGCTCATGGCAGGGACTCTAGCTCTCGCAGAGCGCTTGTTAAGTATAGTTAAGATATATCACTCATGTTAATGGTTAATGCACTATATTATGTTTGTTTGTGTTTATACAAATATATAAATAGTGGTTTTTAATTGACTAGAGAAGTAGAATGCCTTAACATTGACAAGTGTTGGGAATCATCATAATAGCGATACCTAGTTTATAGGGGATGGATAAAATAGATAGCGGGACATGGGGAAAGTAAATGTATAGGTAATACCCTCATAGCTTAATCAATTCAAACAAGGAGACCATTACACTAATAAAATTTGGTATTGGATTGTAAAGTATTTAATTAGAGAAGGTTTCGTGGAAGCATTTATACTTTGTAAGCTAATTAAGAATGTAATTCTTAGAAAAACATGAAGATTTTATATGAATATGTTAATTCTTTAGTTCTATAACTTATAAAAAAGGGGTAATATTATTGACTAATTTCTTCTACCAAAAGCAAGTTGGGAAATACCATTATAATGGAGACCTAATAGAGAGGATTGTAGTATTGTGAATATAAGTATGCAGGATAGGTATGGACTTATATGTGTAGTGGGGTTACAATTTAGAGTATATTCGTTGAGGGAAATGTGAAGTGTAATACTAATATAATGTATTCTTATAAGCTCGTTAATTGTATTAAAAGACTTTATATCAAAATGTAAGTTGTTTACTTAGAATGCTCCTTGAAATTAATACCTTGTAAGTGCAATGAAAGCAAAGAAAATAACAACAAACTGGCTATATGGTTTTATAACTAAAATAACATATATAAAATCATAGATCCTTATTGTTACACACGTAAATATATATATACATATTATCTTCGTGAATTGCTTACAATGACTTTATGGGTGATCCCACAATAGTGGTTTACAATTTTTGGCCAAACTGGACACTGATTTTTTTTTTAACTAAATCTTCACATTTGGGCACCTATAGCGAATAAACCGTGAGGAATTTGAAGATGATACAAACTAGAGTCTTGTCACATCTTGTCTGTAGATTCTAAAAATATTTTTTTCAAATTTTTTGGAATTAGATTGCACTTCTTTTTCCATCTCCCACGAAAATTGGTTTTTTTCAAAAAACAACATTTTTAAAAAGTGACGCACCGCATAAAGTTTCTTCCTTGAAAGATAAAATTCCAATTCTTTCAAATTTAGATTTGTAACTCCGATATCTAGTGCTTTCACTTGGTTAGATATTTTTTTATTGAATATTTTTTCTAATCAAATTTCAAAGTCAAATCAATTACAATTCAAACATAACACGACCATATAAGGCATAACTTTTACTGTATGTATCGAAATTCTTTTCTTTTTTTTGTTGGATCAAGGAATCCAATATTTGGTGGACTCATATTTTTAATTTTTTTTTTATAATCTTCTATTTTTCCACATGTGCAAAACAGAGAGTTTTGTTTTTGGTGAAAAACCTATATTTAATCAAACTTAAAAAACAAATAGATAATATAATCAAAACATATTAAAATTATATTCATTGGATAGCTTATTTTGAGGGGAACCTAATACTAGTTGGGTTTCTGAGATCTCCATTTTCATTCTCAAATCGAGCTTCGAAGTGAAAAATTCTCAGCAATTTTTGTGCCTCAAGGGATGAGAGTGAAAAATTGTTGGTTCGGTCGAACAAAAAAATATTGTTCAGTTGAACAAGGATTGGACCAAACACATTCAACATAGAATAAAAAAAATTGATTTAAATTGGGTTCGATCGAACATTATAAACATGTTCGGTCAAACCCAATCTTTTAAAAAATAATTTTTAATATTAATATAAATATTAATTATATTTTTTAAAAATTATGACTTGAGAGAGAGATATGGAGGAAGTGGGAAAGAAAGGGAGAGTGGGGGTAGGAGGAAAGGCTTAAATTTGATGGCCGTATGACCGTATTTAGAGATTTTTTCCATAGAATACAATCAAAATTTTAAGAAGATTGTATCAGATAAAAAGAGATATTTTGGATAGACTGTCAAAATTTATATAGAATTATAATGATATATATGTTTGATTTATATATAATTTTACATACACTAAGGCATATCATAATGTTTTAAGGGCACCCTTGAATAGATAACTGTCATTAAAAAATTTGTTGACAGGAAAAGTCGACCATCAAATTTAATCCTTGGTAGGAGGGAGATACTTGAGAGAGAGAGGGGGGAGTGGGAGAGAGATAAAGGGTAGGGGGTCCTAGGGTTTAAGGGTTAAGGGTAGGGGGTACTAGGTTTTAAGGGTTAAGGGTAGGAGCTCAAGAGGGAGAGTGGGTAGGA
>VDFB02097637.1:0-12187 GCA_007258455.2 Sequoia sempervirens
CTGGTAGGAGCATATTTGTTTAGATACCTATCCTTATATGTTCGTTTGGCTATTTGAATACCATCCCATATTGGATGGAAACATGGATTGTATTGATCACCATAGATTGTTAGTCTCATATGGACAAATTAACACAATGAATAGAAAAGTTTGGATTGATTGTGTAATTGTTGTCTTGTATTGGACAAAAAATCCGAATTGGCTATAAAAGTGATTGTCTCATATTGTGTAGTCAGTGTATGGTAAATATTATTATGCTTCGATAAAATTGGTTATTCGACTATGTATTAATTGACTGCCAGCTTTGGGTAGTTATAAGTGTAATTTAAAATGCTTCTGGATTTGATTGTGTGTCAGTTAGTTGACGGTTGTGTTCTTCTTGGCAATCGTTGGGTCCTTTAATTACATTGTGTATCTTCAAGGAGAGTAGTATGATTTTTCTTGAATCAACTTTGATCCTTGGTTGACCATCTTTGGTCTTTTTTTGTAATAATTTTATGTGTGAATAAAGATGTAGTTTACTCATGTATTTGGGATGCATTGTCATCTCTATTATTAATTCTTGTATTTATTTTATTAGATAGAGTAGTAAACATATTGGACAAGATAGCTTGGAATGGTTAATGACAATTCTTGACTATGTAGATTGATTAGAATATTGATAAATAAGTTATTATAGAAATTGATTTTTTTTTCAGTAAAATAATATCAATTTTTGTAAAATTTATATAATTGAGTTTGTTTATTAAGATTCAAATGAGGTTGTTACATGTGATATCAGAGTGTTTGTAGCTTGGAATGGTTAATGACAATTCTTGACTATGTAGATTGATTAGAATATTGATAAATAAGTTATTATAGAAATTGATTTTTTTTTCAGTAAAATAATATCAATTTTTGTAAAATTTATATAATTGAGTTTGTTTATTAAGATTCAAATGAGGTTGTTACATGTGATATCAGAGTGTTTGTAGCTTGGAATGGTTAATGACAATTCTTGAGTATGTAGATTGATTAGAATATTGATAAATAAGTTATTATAGAAATTGATTTGTTTTTTTTAGTAAAATAATATCAATTTTTGTAAAATTTATATAATTGATTTTGTTCATTAAGATTCAAATGAGGTTGTTACATGTGATATCAGAGTGTTTGATTTAGATACTAGGCCTTAAGGTTTACTACCAATTGTGGATATTAGAAAATTAACAAAATAGAATATTAAAATTCTTGATTTTTTTTTATAATCTAACAAGTTGTAATTTATGTTTCAGAAAATGAAAAAATTCAAACACATAGAGGAAACACACTGAGGAAACACACTGATTAGTGGTTTTTGTAAGTTCGCATAAATTAAAACAAATGATCTTGCATTCTCCCTTAGGTTTCAAACTATCGACCAAGTACAAGATTAATCCACCCTAGGGATTCTTTTGAGTATAAGAGACTATTGTTTACAATTGTTATTTCTTAGCAATCCTTTAGTTTGGAGTTAAAATTATAAAAGTCTATACTTAAAACCTCACAATCTCCTTTGTATGAGTATTGGGAATATCTATCATTTATAAGATTGCCTACATACCTTATATCCATTGGATTAAGATATTAGAGAACCAAGGGTATGAAATATGTAGCTATGTTTGTAACTATATTTATGTAATTGTATGAATGTGTAATGACCCCTTTCTAGTGGACGCACTTAACCCCAAATCTTGCATTCAAAGTGTTTCTCAAAGAGACATTAAAATGTTAGAGATCAACAAATTTCAGTAATAACGTCTAATTAGATCAAAGATGATTTAGTTATTTGTTCCTTGCCAAAGGATTATTTGTTTCCTTCCTATTATTTACAATGAATGATGTCATGTCCCGTTTAGCTGTGCTTGCTTGTCGAGGAGTTAGCCTATAATTTCCGATCCTCGTGGTGAGGGTGTGTCTGAGGAAAAGGAAGGATCATCGGTGTGATTATCGATGTTTAGTAGCTCAGGTTTAATTGAGGTGTCAGGTTGGGCCTTCGCAGAATCTTCCAGAGAACTTTTTCAGAGAACTTTCTATTTTTAGAAAGTTAGGTCAGGCGGAAGCTGCTATTTCGGGCAGGGCACCTGGTGCAATTATTCAGCTCAGATTCGACCCAATTCAGCAGTTGATTGATTTGACGGAGAAATAAGGAGTATTTAATGAGTTATTAAATATTTAATAATTTGACTTTATAATAAAGTCACTTTATTGAAATATTTAAATATTTAACTATTTGGCTTAAAATTATAAAGTATTCATTATACTTTATAATAAACTATTAAAATGTGACTTAATGAGTATTTAATACTCATTAAAAGTGGACGCCAATAATTAATCATTTCTCCTAAGTCAAAAGGTGAAAATTAAATCATTAATTTAAATGATTATTTCAAAGGAGATTTAGGTCGAACTTTTCAAAGAAGATATATGTTTCTTCTCAAGGCAAAATCGAACTATCATGTTTATTATTCAATTTTGTCTTCTGGCATCTGAGCATTGGAGTTTGCAAACCCTAGGGTTTCCGGCAGACTATCGTTTCTGGAGAACGAAAACTCTTCAGGAATCAGGCAGACTGAGGCTGTGAAATATCAGTTGAAGCTGGCACTTGGTGATTTCATCCAGAGATCACAGTTTGAGATTATTGAGACATTCATTCAGTGAGAAGCAGAGAAAATCATCTTCCAGTTGAGGCGACTTCAGAAGAAGGATATAATCTGTGAACTGGCATCTTTTCCTTGGAGTCCGTACCATTATCATTGCTGCTGCAGACTGGCCGTACCACTGTACCTGCAGGCCGTACTTTATTCTTTCAAAGATTCTCTTCTGGCTTTCAGTTCCCGGCTCTCAGCTCTAGGCGTTGGGGTTTTATTTTGCATATTTGGAGATCTGGCATTGTACTCAGAGACTGGAGATTCTTTTCTTTCATTGGCCGTACCATCCAACATTCATTACAGCCGCCATTAAGAAAATCAGGTTTTTCATCAATAAATTTATTGTATTTCGTTTATAGCTCCATCTTTATCATTGTAATTGCTCTGGAAATTAAATACAGTGAGGCGCCTATCTTATCTGAGCATAAAATTGCAATATTGAATTTATTTAGATTTTATTTGCAAATTTTTAGAAAAATCGCAGCATTTATTATTTTGTCAAAAACCTTCAAAATCACAAAAAAAACCAAAAATTGCAAAAACGACAAAAAATCAATTAGGGTTTGAACAGAGAACCATCAGGGTTCTGACAGTGGTATCAGAGCACAGTTTTCCTGCCATCCTGTGCTTTTTCAGTGCTTTTTCAGTATTCAGAGTGCTTTTTGCTTGCCTTTTCATGGCCGAGAGATCCTAGCCGATTATATGAGAGGGTACCCAGAGCAGGCAAAGAGCGAGGATTGGGCCGAGTCGCCTATACCCGGAGGGTGAGGCAGTGTCGAGGGTGCTTGGGATTCCTGCGGATCGGTTCTTGATGAGTGAGAATAGTGTTGCAGCCCTAATGGTCATTGAGATTCCTCTGAGGAGGCGTGAGAGATCGAGGAAGGCACATGCGGTGATATCACTTGGAGTGAGAGTTTAGGCGAGGAACCGACAATATGATGGATATGATGTCTCGGTGATGGGTACCATTAGGCGATTATGCGCCCACGGCCACACTACATTCCAGTTAGACCGGTGGCGGGTACTTTTTGATGGATCAGCCATTGGCATCAGGTACCTAGAGCGGTAGATCATCGATCTACTAGGAAGTAGGCGAGGGCCGACCTACTTTCTTACCTAGAGACTCCACCTCCCGGACTCGGGCGAGGCATCAGTGCGACATCGAGGAGTTCGACCTGAGAATGGCATGTCGTTAGAGACTTGTGATTTCATGGTGAGTACATGTCACTAAGCGCTGAGATCGAATGACATTTCCGCGAGTTTATAGATGTCTATAAGCCGGAGGAGGTAGATTGACCCGTGGGCCCCTAAATCAGCGGCGACCCGCGAGGGTGAGCGAAGTTCTACGGTATCTTTGTGAGCAAGATTACATTGCCATATTTTGATGGGTCTGAGAAGACATCAGCTAGGTCTTGGGTCCAGAAATTGGACAATTACTTGTCACTTAGGCCTATGCAGGAGGATGAGGCAATTAAATTTGCCACTTTACATCTGGACGGAGTAGCGCATGATTGGTGGCACCACGGCATGTACACGTTAGGCCATCATGCGGTTAATACCTATCAGGAGTTCACCAGCAGACTGATAGAGAGGTTTGATAAGAAGGATCCGGAATTGTATTTCAGAGAGTTGGCTCAGCTCAGACAGACAGGTAGCTTGGACTCATACATTGGCGAGTTTCAGAGAGTGGCCGTCATGGTGACAGGGATTTCGGAGAGGAGACTTATCATACTATTCGTTGAGGGTTTGACAGAACCCATGAGAGGTTGGGTCAAGGCATTTGATCCGACTACACTTCAGGAGGCGATGCGGAAGGCAAGGAGTATGGAGCTTGCTGCTCTGAAGAAACAATTTCCGACTAAAACAAATAACTTGCCTATTGAGGAGAGTCATACACCAGTTGCAGAGCCTAAAAGGAAACCAGTTGCAAGAATTGATGATGCAACTCGGGAGGAATGCAGGAAGAAACAACTTTGTTATTGGTGCAAAGCACCCTACAGCAAGGAGCATGATTGTCCTTTGAGACCGAAGGGCAGAGCCAACCGCGCTATGTGGGTTTACTATGACGATGACGAGTCTGATGATTCAGACCAACAGGTTGTTTCAGAACATGCAGAGGTCGGGAATGCCTCTACGGAGTTCGGGCCCGATGCCAACTTATCCCCGTTGGTATTATCTACTAGTGTACGGGATGACTCATTCAGGTTTAGGGGATTAGTGGAAGGACAGCGATGTATTGCTATGCTCGACACCGGAGCCACACACAATTTCATTGATGAGAGCTTCGTCAGCAGATGTAGACTCCAGACAGAGGATTTCGCTGGATTCAGAGTTCGGGTGGCAGATGGATATACACTCACTTGCACTCGACGGATTTGTAATCTCACTCTCATGCTGAATGATTATGAGTTGCAAGCAGATTTTTATGTTGTCAACTTAGGAGGGATGGATTTAGTGTTGGGTATGAGATGGCTGCAGGATATCAGTGTGTTCACTCTCAACTTGCCTAAAATGGAGATGAGATTTGAGGTACAGGGCAAGAAATATGTGTTGAGGGGTATTACAGATGGCTGCCTTCGTTCTATCTCTATCGTTAGTGGGAAGAGCGCGAAGGTAGAGGAGGATTTTGTGCAGACCATGCATGGTTATGCTCAGTACCCCGGGGGTTCTGAGGCAGCCGTTTGGGATCAGCCCAGTGGTTTGGTTCCGTTTGTGACCAATCCATTGTTTGAGACAGATGTTATATCTACATACGACAATCCGCTTTTTGAGTTTGATATGGGTAACTCACCTGATCCTGGTCTTGAGCAGAGTGATGATAGCGTTTGGGATCCTACTAGTGCACTAGGATTTCAGACTCAGCTCACGGAGGAGTATCACAGTGTGTATATGGTGCAGAGTGCATATAGCTTCGTGATTAATCCACATGTACACAAGTTGTTTCAGGTGCACAGTTCTAGCATGCACGTGCTTGATATGTTGGATAATAGTATATCTCGTGCAGTTTTAGGGGGTAAGTGTTGCTTGTCATTTGACTTCTCTCCTTCTGAGCTTCTTGATCCTATGCCGGACCGCACTGAGGTTAATGGGGAATGGTACTCTTTTCTTGCTGATCAGTTGTGGGAGTTACAGGAGTTCGTTGTGGCCAGCAGGAACATTGTCCGGAACTATCCATGGGATCCAGGTGGTGCAGTGCAGCTGTATTTGCAGAGATTGCTTGAGGACAAGCAATTTCAGGGAGGGCGGACTGTCATGTCCCCGTTTTAGCTGACATTGTTTGTCAAGGAGTTAGCCTATAATTTCGATCCTCGTAGGCTGACAGGGTGTGCATAGGATCATCGGAGGCAGTTACTCGGTGTTTGGTAGCTCCAGTTTGCAGTTGTGTCAGGTTGGGCCTTCGCAGAATCTTCCAGTGAGCATTTTCAGGAACTTTCTATTTTTAGAAAGTTAGGTCAGGCGGAAGCTGCTATTTCGGGCAGGGCACCTGGTTCAGCCATTCAGCTCAGAGTCGACCCAGTTCAGCAGTGGATTGTTTTGATGGAGAAATAAGGAGTATTTAATGAGTTATTAAATATTTAATAATTTGACTTTATAATAAAGTCACTTTATTGAAATATTTAAATATTTAATTGTTTGGCTTAAAATTATAAAGTATTCATTATACTTTATAATAAATTATTAAAATGTGACTTAATGAGTATTTAATACTCATTAAAAGTGGACGCCAATAATTAATCATTTCTCCCAAGTCAAAAGGTGAAAATTAAATCATTTATTTAAATGATTATTTCAAAGGAGGTTTAGGTCGAACTTTTCAAAGAAGATATATGTTTCTTCTCAAGGCAAAATCGAACTATCATGTTATTATTCAATTTTGTCTTGATTTTTGCTCTGAGCATTGGAGTTTGCAAACCCTAGGGTTTCTGGCAAACGATCGTTTCTGGAGAACGAAAACTCTTCAGGAATCAGACAGACTGAGGCTGTGAAATATCAGTTGAAGCTGGCACTTGGTGATTTCATCCAGAGATCACAGTTTGAGATTATTGAGACATTCATTCAGTTAGAAGCAGAGGAAATCATTTTCCAGTTGAGGCGTTTTCATTCATCACCATCCATCAGTGATTTGGCACGAATTTCAAGGAAGCCGTACTATTTATTAATTGCTGCAGACTGGCCGTACCACTGTACCTGCAGGCCGTACTCTTGTCTTCAGAGATTATTCTCCTGTCCTCAGATTCTGGCTCTCAGTTTTGGGCGATGGCTTTGTCTTGAGCATTCACTGGAGATTCGGCATTGAAATCAGAGTCTGGAGATTTATTTATTTCTGGCCGTACATCAGCATTTATTGCTGCAGCCGCCACTTACAGAAAACCAGGTTTTTCTCAATAAATTCAATGTATTTTCATTGTACGTTCAGATTTTAATATTGTATGTTCTGGAAAAAGATGAAATAAAGGAACGCCTATCCATTCTGAACAAATTCTATGCATTTTAAGCTTGTATGAAATTTTTATGAATTTTTTATCAATTTCTAGAGAAATCGTACTTTTTCATTTTGCCTGTGAAAAACCTCAAAAACACAAAAAAATCGAAATTTGCAAAACACAATACGAAAACAATCAGAGTTGAATCAGAGAACCACGGGGTTGACAAGATATATGTTTAATATGTATATAAGTGTTGGTGAAAATTATTGTAATCAGCTTTTCGCGATAGATTACACAACTTGGACTTGACCTGACTAACTAATGAGATGTGAATCTCTCCTCACCGAGGAAAGGGGAAGCCCTTCTTCGCGCTAGCGAAGCGATGAAACAAACAAATAATTTTACAAAATGTACACGAAACTTGCGAGGTGGGGGTGTGTTACATTCATCCTTCTCTCTCTTTTCAAAGAAGATGTTTACAATGCTTCACCGTTAGGAGTTTACAATTCTTGATAACCTTAAACTAGCAACTAGCAGTAATACCAATACCTCTATCTCGTCAAAGCGAAGCGTAGAGATACCAGAAGTGATTAATAACAAACAAATAAAGTAAAAAGGGAAAGCTCATGAAGGCACAAAGTCGTTCCGTAGCTTTTTCAATGTTGGATCTGTGCAGATATACCGTTTGTCGCGTTAGAAACACAAAGTCTTCTTAGACGCAGCAATTCCTCGAACAACATGAACGATTACAAGCACAAGTCTTGTAGATCACTCAACAATAGTATCAAAGTATGACGATTATAAGCACACAAAGTCTTGTAGATCATTCAACAAAAGTATCAACGAGCATGAACGATTACAAGCACAAAGTCTTGTAGATCATTCAACCAAAATATGCAAGAGCATGAACGATTACAAGCACAAAGTCTTGTAGATCATTCGACCAAATGATAAAAAAAAATACAAATGCAAATCTAAATAATGGATGTAACACAAAGTTTACATAAACTACTTAGAGTCCTTCAGATTCTTCAAGCTAATCACTACCAAATAAGATCAACTCACAAAAGTATCGAATCCAATGCAAAGTTTGGCTTGCAATCCTTTTCTTTATTAATCAAATCTCATTCACAAAGCATGAACGCAAAGTTTCACAAATTTGCTTACAAAAGGGCAGCACTTCGTTGCAAAAGGCTAAAAGATAATTTACAATGAAAATCCCTCACATTATATAGAAAGAGGGATGAGCAAAAATAGGAAAGAGATTGAGAAAATTAAGGAAAGTTAGGTGAGCGATTTTAGGAGATCTCACCTAACTTTGACCAAAGTCAAAGTGTAATTTGTTTTCAAAATATTACATCTTTGATCTTGGTGTAGTTACAATTTACAAAAAGATATTCGAAAATGTCGAGAAATATTTACAAGATGGATAATGGGATGCACCGGAAATGTCTAACACTGGAGAATAGGGGGCTGCTTCATGTTTCTTTGCATTGGGCGCGGAAGTCTTCAAATTTCCTCCTAGTCTCCTGCACGAACTTCTCATCTGGACCAACGGTGTAATCCACAATGGTGTGAATTCTCGTGATCGATCTCATGGCAGATGAGTGAACCTTCTTGCACCTGTCAAGATGCGTTTTCAGGTTATCCAATGTGAGCCTTGTATCACAAATGACGTCTAGTGAGGCTTCTGAAAAGTCTGAACTGTCAATCAATTTCATGATGGCTTCTTTCAAGATCTGAGATATTTCTGTGGCTGGCAGGAAGATATGATTTTCCTCAAGAAGTTGACCGGGCAACTCTTTGATACCTTTCTCAAGAATAACACGATGTCCTTCGACATCTTCCTGTACTTGGTGGAGATCTTCCGTAAGAGATCGAATTACTTGAATTCGATGTTTCAAGGATTCTCTTACCTCAACGAACTTTTCTTTATTCGAGGAATTACCCCAACCTCCGCAATTTCTTGAGCTTTACGTTTCATTCCGTATGAGGCATTTTTCTCTCCCATGTCTTTGCGCTCCCGGGAAAGAAATTACACTTTTCTTTATCAAGCTCGTAGTGGAAGCTTATTGTAATAAAATTAGTTTTCTCGTCCGTAGCCAATATAATCTGAGATCCGTGTTCAATGATCTTCTCAACAAAATCATACAACACCCTTCCTTTGGAGGCGAACTTCTCAGCTTTCTTGACAGCTGGGTCTTCAATATTCACCACTGTCAGCGGTTGTGCATTACTTGGAGAACCTGCAAGTCTCTTTACAACAGTGGCATAATGCTCTGCCCTCTGTTTGTACATGTTACGAGCTTGCTCTACTTTATCCAGCCTTCTAGCCAAGATATCCAAAGTGACTTGCGCATCGGCTTTTTCACTTTCATTGGTAACCTTGCCAAGCTGGACCTTTGTTACCGTGTAGTCTTCCATATTAACATCACCTTCTTCACTTGGTGGTATGCCAATTTCAACATACTTGTGGCCAGACTTATCAACGTTCAGCCTTGAGTATACCTTTTCCTTTTTCTTCCCTTTAGCTTTTGGAAGAACTATCTCTTCGAGGTCGAGCTCCTCTAGAGAAATTATTTGTTTTTTACACTTTGACACTTGAGATATTAGCCAAGGAGGAAGAAAAGAAGTGTGAACTTCTGGATTTACTGTCAATTCAGTCGCCATTGCTACTTCTGAAGTTATTGTCACATCTGAACTTACCATAGGTATCGTGACAATTGGAGAAGTGTCTGTCATCATCGCTCCTGTAGTTGACACATTGAGCTGATCACGCATTGACTCATTCATGAAACGATTGAATCCATTTTCAAAAGTGATATCATATGTTGGCGAAGACAAGCTAGGAATGGATGATGGAGGGCTTGATAGTATATCAACCGTATGGATGCTTGTCACCGAAGGAGTATCAAGCTGGGTTGATGCTGTAGGGATAGGGGATATCTCGACTGCAGGAATGCATGTGGTAGGAATAGGTGACGAGGGAACAGGAGGTGGAGGAGTTCTTGAATCTGGAGGGGTATGAGGAACATTTGAAGTCACAGGCGATGATGTTCTGGGAATTTCCTCAACTACATTCTCAGGAGGAGAAATAGTTCTTTCTTGATCATGCCCGGGTTCCTGTTGATCACCCTCTTGTCTCTCCGATTCTAGTTCACCTTCAAAATCACCTTCAGATCCTTCTTCAGAATCTTCATTAGACTCTTGCCCGCTTTCAGAAACCTCTTCTGCATCGGAGTCTGCTTCTGCTGAATCTTCATCTTCAGCGGATTGGTCACTTGAAGTTTCTTCTTCATCGGAATCTACCTCCTCTAGAATAGACTTTTTACCTTTAGAGCGAGACGGATTAGATTCCGTGATTACTGTCTCTGGGACAGATTGAGTATCTTTCTTGCCAACAGTGAACTTGATCCTAGGACCTCTTCATGAAGAAGTGGGAACGGCCGCTAATTTATTTTTGTTGTGGAGTTCTTGCTGTTGGCGAGCTTCAGCTTCGAATTCCTCTCCTTCTGAGTCTGTTCGGAAACTTTTCATTTCATAACCATGTTTATGTAGCCATTCTGCAGTATTGGCTAGGATTGGCCTCAACCTTTCTCTTATGCTAGTAACTTCTTTCCTAGACCATTGTATTGTAGGCAACGGCCTTTTAGCAATTTCTTGCTCATCATAGACAGCATTCATGATATCACCTGGATCTGCAAAATCCTCTGGTAGGTCAGCAATATCAAGATCTCTGATTTGTTGAACAGTCAACCTGCAATAGTCCATTTTGTGGATGGCTTCTTCATCTCTGCAATCTGCCCAGATGTCCTCAAAACGGTACCTGTGATGGTGACCCTTTTGCAACCTTTTTCTGACATCTCGGTAATCGAAATCAAACCTATAAATCAGAGGTTTTGATGGTCATGATCTGCATTTCAGCATAAATGACTTAGCTTTTGTGCGCTTTGATAGTATATCTGCCGATGGTCAGTGGGAACCTGAATCCACGCTTGTGGTTGCTTCTTCGTTCTTTTTGCACTGACATCAACTGTCTGCATGTTTCCATGAGAACCCACTTATCCAAAGGATAACATGGTAGCATGTAGGGACAACCAGTGTAGCAGCCTACTCTCAAGTAAGTAAACGTTGGGAATTGAAGAAATATGCATCCGACTTTACTTACTACCTTGTAAGCCTCATCAGATACTCTCCTTTCAAGAGTTGGATCAAAATTGAAAAGCAAAGGCGCAAAGAAAGCATCTGTGACCCGTCTGAAGTGATGAAAGCTTTCCTTCAGCTCCAATTGATAGAAATATTTGTACACGCACCATCATCCCATTCCCTTTGTAGATAGACCTCGAATTGTCTCACACAGCCGCACACCAAGTAAGAAGTCATGTAGAACTTCAATGTAGAAGGAGCATTGATCAACCGCCGTGGTATCTCATCACCCATTTGCTGTCTCTAGTCAATATGCACCTTCGCCTTCTTATGATCCCCGGCGTATCTATACATCCAATCGTGAAAGTGGATTGATTCCCGCAAGCCTTTCACTCGCTTTAGAAACTTGATCATATCTCCTTTTGACATCATCCTTGAAGTCACTTCGCAGGAGTCCTTTCGGCCATCTGGAAACAGATGATCTAGGCTTCTTTAACCATTGAGTGTTTATCAACTGTTTAGCTTTATTGGGATCAGCATCAAAGATCTCTTGTGCTTTTGATATAGAAATATCAATGTATTTTTCCATATGAGGGACCTTGAAGACAATATCAAAGAAATCAGGGTCGAGTCTCAGAATCTCGTGCCCCGAAGAATCGATCACACTCCTACTTTCTCTGATGTAATGAGACGCCACCTAAAGAACAAACTTTGTATTATGCGCAGCTATAGGAAACATTGCCACCAAATGAAGGTTGCTATGCACGATCGCTCTCATTGAATCAGGTAGAGGCTTCGTCTCTGTTTGCTTTGCGAAATCAACCAAGTCCTGATGACCAACCTCTGTGTCTTTTATCTCTTCCACCTTGGAGAGCACTACAGTCGGCGGATAGACACCTTGATATTTGTACTTCATCTTGCCTTTTGCTTTCGAAGAAGGAGGCT